>JBBKCR010141637.1:0-15484 GCA_037577295.1 Ladigesia roloffi | reverse complement strand
TAGGTGTTTTTAAATGACCTGGCAACAGAATCCAATGTTTCACCTAATAGATTTAGCAGCTACAGGGACAGAGCAAATTAAGGACCTCTGTGCTAAAGACTAATGGCACTGCATGACTCATTATTTATTTATGATGTAAATCACTGTTGATGACTAAGTGGAAAAAAACACAGCAAAATATTTTGAGTTTAATTGCAGCTTGGCTGCAGAGCTTTTTCATGACTGTGATTTATATTGGATTAGATACAGCACAAAACATCCAATGCAACCTTCAGTCGAAACAATCTTATAACGAGCGCAAATGACTTATTCATCATACGTTAATCCATCTTCAAACAAACAGCATGCTTTCATGTCTGTGCCGCGTCTTCCAGCACACTTCCCCTGAGTCACATTAGAAATATTAGCTTCATCTGTAGCTCCATACTGGGGATAGAAGTCTTCTCTTATCTCTCTTTTGTAGTAGAGCCAAACACTCCACTTCCTTTGCCGATTCCTCCATACTGAATAATTCTGTTTTAATTCTGTATGTTGTTTATGCATGCACGGACTGCAGGGTGTACCATGTTGCTAACAATGTTCATATATACGTGCTGCATTCCACACATATTTGTCAAGCATCATCGCTATATCACGATTATCCTTCTTGATATTTGCAGCATCTACTGGTTGCATCATACCCAGACCCCACCAAGGGTTTGTATTGTCCTAGAGTTGGTATAGCCCAATCGTCAGAACTTGTGAAACTGAAATTTCTGGATTTAATCAAGCAATCCTAAGACTGTAATCGTATTTTTTTAACCAGATGGAAGTTGTGTCTTTGCTGTTGTAACATAATTTGCACTTACTAACAGTGCCTATCTTGACGATGTCCTTCTAAGGCTGAGCGCCTGATCTTCAGCTGTCTTGCCCTTCAGTTCCCGGATATGCAAATTTTTCTGGAGCCTACAAAACAAATGTAAAGTAAATACAAAATGAATGATCACATTTTCACCTAAATGTGTTTCTTGTAATCCTAAACATTACAGCTGTGCTGTAATACGACTGTAAGCCGCTCTGTGTGTTCTAAGAGATGTTTCAGCGGGCGAGGGAGGTGTTTTGAGAAGCTGTAAGGAATTTTTATGTTGTGGTAGGAGGTTTTAAATAAGCTGAGGAATTCCCTGAGAAAGGCAGAAAAAGCACCGAGGAGTGGACCGCCTTTAAGATGAAAAGCAAACACAATCATACAGTGCCAGCATTGGGGGAGAAAGGGACACATCCATAAGCACAGACAGCGACAGACAAAGTTCAAGAACATGTCAAACACTGCTGAAAGGCATTTCAGTCTGGAACAAAATCATATTCGTAATGCATGCTCAGCGTCCATTTTATTAGAGCCCTCTCCGTTGTAACGTTACTTTGCTGGTACACAGGGACCGAAACCCATTTTGTCGAGCATTTGTTTGTTTGCTATGCCACTTCCAGTGCCACACATACACTTATATGCTTCTGCCATGTCAGTGTCACTGCAGTGCTTAGAATGGGCCACCACCCAAATTATATCCAGAAAACAGCAGAAACTAAAGATCGGTTTATGTGTTGAATTGGGATGCCGCATCAGATTGGGTCGCAACATTCCAAAGTCTGTCCTGAAATGTTACCTGAGCTCCTAAAATGGCCAGTTAAGTAGTAATTTCTGAAAAAGTGCCCATTGAGAGAACAGTCTTAAAGATAGTGAGCGCTTTATTTTTTCTTAGTTTTTTGAAGATTGCAATATAATGACTGATAATGGCTAATGTGTCCCCATCCACAATACCTAGAAATAGAATATTGCAGTTTCTTGTGCTTGCCTGTGTGTGTGTTAGTGTGTGAAAGAGAAAGAGGGGGAAAAAAGAGAGAGAGCGAGAAGGGGGAGAAAGAGAGAAAGAGAGATTTAGTGAGTATCAGTTGCTTGTTATTGTATGTTTGGCCAAACATAATGATAGTGTGCATGACCACAAAGTTCAGTCGACCTCATCGCATGATTCCATTTGATATTTAAATGACATTTTTGCAAAGTTCAGACACCGCATTTTGTATTTGTTCTTATGGAGGCATCTTTGTGGAACTATTTCATTAATGTTCTGGTCCTGGAGGTTTTTATTTTGAAAGTTTTCGCCCCTTTTGCCACAATCCTCCTCTGTATATGGGGCAGTATGTTCATGCATCTTCCCTCCCACCAAGGTTTTTTATATTTTATCAGACTTATTGTGTGTCAACTGAATGCTGATTTTTATACCCATTTCTTAATCTCTGCAGGTCCACAGCCTGTGTCTAATTTCAGTTGACAGCTCTTTGGTCACACACCCATTTTGATGGACGACAAAGGAATTTTACAAATGTGTAGCTCAGGAATGTGTTGGCATATGTTGGCACAGTTCTGCTCTTCTACTGGTTTAGAAATTGCCAGAAGTGTTTTTGTGGTGTTTTGTATTTGTGTTTCATTGGTGTTACACCGTCATCCTTCTGATGCTGTGTAACGCCAGCCTGCAGCCCAATGTGTAGTTTTAAATATTCACCTGTGTATTAACGCAATGTAACGCACAGTACCAGCATTTTCCTCATGTTCGTCAGGATCTTGATGCCAAAAAAATGTTGTATGCAGCGTTTTTTTTTACACCACACGAATGCACAGCTGACTGAGCACTAGTGCTGAACGTCCGTGTGTCTCTGTGATTTGCTCCAATAAGCAGGAAAGCAGTCAGCGCTCAGTCCGCGCACACCTGGCACCACGAACGCCTGAAAAACACCTGATTCGGACGTCCGTGTGGACAAGGCCTTAGGGGAAGATACCATCATGGTAACAAGGGCTGTGGAATCTGCTGTCAGAGGGGAGAGAAACGCCAGTGATCTTTTTAGATTATCCCACTATCTGTTATAGGGTCTTGCAGTCCAAGACGGTGCAGTTTCAAAACCAGACCATGATGCAGCTGCTGATGTGGGATTTTCCCAACATTCCATCTGTAGCACCTGGTGAGTATTGGGAAGGTAAGCTATCCTCAGTCTCAGGGGAAAGTAGAGAAGCTGCTGGATATTCTGGCAATAGATCTAGTGTTGAAAGTCCATGTATGGTTTTCAGCAATGTGAATGCAAATCCTGATCGATTGGGATCGTCTAGTCAGGAAGTACAGGACCCAGTTGCAGAGTGTATTCAGTCCCAGCAATCTCAGCTTTCCTATCAGTTGCTGAGGAATGATGATGTTGAAAGCTGAACTGAAGGAACATCATTCGTACATAAATGTCCTTTTTTGGGGCCAGCTGGTAGCCTAGTGGTTAGGGTGTTCGCCCTGTGATTATGAAGCCGATTAGGAAGGGTTCGATTCCCAAGGTTGCTAAGCTCCCTCCTGGCTGCCTGCTTCTTTACTTGGTGAATGGGTTAAATACAGATAAATAATTTTTTGTGGTTCTAACAATGTACTGTGGTGTGTTCACGTATGACAGAAATCTCACTTTCACTTTTCATCTAGATGAGTTAGGCCAAGATGGTTGTGATTACATCATCTGTTGAATGGTTAAAACAATGCACAATTTGCAGTGGGTCCTGTGAAGATGACATCTTGTTCCTTATTTGGCTCTTGAGGCATTCATGGTAATGGGAAATACTGCAACAGGAGATTAGTCACTGAGGCGAGACACCAAAGACTTCTTGGCAATGGTTTTCTCTTTGAGGCAAGTTGTGATGACAGCAGTGAGATACTGAAGATGTCTGTGGGAGCATTCACCAGATGGTCTGCACATCCTCTGAGCACTGACTCAGGTATCTTGTCTGATCCAACAACCTCCTGTGGGCTAACTCTGACAGCATTCTTCTCATATTAGCCCTGGTCAAGGGAACCACCTGGTTTTCCTCCCTGCCTAGTCATTCAGTGCCTCAAATCATGCATCAAAGTCATTCAGCACATCTGGAAGGGAGCTCGCACTATCTCAGGCAGGTGTAGGTTGATGTGATTGTCATCATCTTGGGATCACAGCAGAGGGCTCACCTCCACGTTAATGCATAGCTTCTGGCTGGGGCATGTGGTGAGGGTCATGGAGATGGTAACATCATCAAGTGTGTGGCCGGTCACTGACACTGTCTTCTGTTTTGGCAGCCATGTGTGGTAGGCTCCACAGTCCTATTCCTGTCCGCTCAGTACAGTCCTGAAGAGCAGAGGTGCCTGCAATGTCCAGCATGTTGGCCTCTCTTGTTGTGAAGTTGGAATTTAGGGTGTTCTGCTTGAGAACTGCATGTTAGATATCTCCAGCAACTGCCTATGGGAATTCACGTATGGCTCTGTGAAGTTCACCAAGCATGTCTTTTGCATTAGCTAATTAGGACAGTACAGTCCAACCGTCATAAACTCAGTCATAAACTTCACCAGCGATCAGCAGCAACTAGAAACTAGCACAGCATTCATACAGCATTTAGTGTTGATGTAAACACACAAGCATACTTCCTTGAGTAGCTATTTATGCCCCAGGGAAGAATAAATGGTTGCAGACATAAATATATTGATAAGAATTTAGGAACCTGGGAACATTTTCAGGACTTCTTCAGAAGCAATCATTTTTCCTTGGAGATTAGAGAAACTATTATTTCTCCAAACTACACATTTTAGAGGAATGATTGAACATTCTTATATACATATAAACACACAAACATGCACACAAACATACACACACACACACACACACACACACACACACACAAACACACTATATTTGGGCATTCTGATTCTGTCAGATAATAAATAAATAAATAAACAAATAAATAAATAAATTACATGCTGTTTTTTCAAATGATCTGTGTTTATGCACGCGCCCGTGTATAAGTGGGTCATAACACCAAAAGTTCGAGGAGTTCCATTCTCCCATTATACACCTCTAAACTGAACACATCAGTCCCGCCAGTGCCGTTGCCGCTGGGACTGTGGTGAATTACTAGGCAACATGATGTAATGATTATGACAGGCATAATTTCCAAGCACTTTAGAGTCATCCAGAAATAAAGTGAAGGAGCTTGATGGCCTCAGCGGTGCTGCTGAAGTGAAGCTGCTCAAGCGGGCCGGGGCAGATTGGAGTTGACGCTGGCTGGTCTGTATCATTTCGGACAGTAATAGCCAGCAGAGCTGGGAGCAGGCAGTCATATCTGTCTTAGCCTACGTTTGCTTGAGAGACACTTTAGTCTGTTGATGAAATCGCATTCAGCCGGATGATTGAGAGAGAGAGTGTTTGTTCCAGCTTGTCGATGGACTGAAGAAAGCAGTAAATGGCATGTATGTGTGTGTGTGTGTGTGTGTGCGGGGTGTATTCATCATGTTTACTTTTCCACCATCTGCTCTGCTATTAGCTGGTGACACACACATAGAAACATATATACTCTGAAATGGGCTGGATGTGGCAACATGAAAGCATCAGTATAAGGGAAATGTTAACCAGTTCAGGAGTGGAATAATATCAGTAACACTGTGATAAATTCCTTCATAATAGGCTTTGGAGAATATCGCTAATATCAACACAAAACGCAACAACAGCATTTATAATGAAAAGGCAGTTTTACACCAGCTATTGATCAAAAGAATTAGAGCTTTTTTAATATTATAATTTTACATTAAAGCAGGAAATGCAAACTCAAACCTGTTAATCAATAAATTAAACTGAATGTAAATGTAATTAATTTGACAGCTATTACAGAATTGTATTACAGTTGTATTTAAAATATGCTGTGTGAATTTATAGATGAAGCAAGAATGCAGTATAGTTTGGTGGAGTTAAGAGGGTTGACAACTTATTTTCTCAAATTTTCTTAAAAGTACATATGGTACTCGAATATCTTAAATATTTTAAATGTCTGTAATTTTGGTTAAATCTTCTTTATGTAGTTTTAAAGCCACTGTGTGGCACAGCTGGGCTTAAAATGACATTGATGTTGTAGTGGAAATTAGCCCTGTTGTTGCAGTAGTCATTTAATTAGCAAAAACTACTTACAAGGCTAAAGGTTTTATTTTAACCACTGCTGTAGTATAATGTTTTCATTAGTTTATTATCATCATTCAAGCCTCTTATCCTAAAGACCTCATTAAATGACAAAATGAAAAACTGTTTACATGGCAACAAAGGCATTCAGTAATTGAACTATCTCGTTTGGAGGAAAATGTGTTAATTGTGATTTCAATTTTATTGATAGTTTGTATATTTAATTACTAATTTGTCTCTTTATAAAATGTGTAAGAGTGATTGCACCAAGTATTAGGGGGATTTTAGGAACACCTCTCACCCATAATTAAATCATAGTATCACCGCATTTTGTGGCTTGATGCTTTAATATAATTATACTGAAACAGAATAGTAACATCAGGGTTCCAGACATCTAAACGCTCATGTTTTTTATTATGATGTAAAAGACCGAAACTGTTCCTGACATGGAAAGCTGCTTAATTCCAGAGCTAATTACAGAACTCAAAGACTTCTATAGAGGCTGAAAATATAACGGTGCCTTCAAATTGAGTTTTCTGACCTGGTCTCATAAAATGTGTGAATAATTGTCAGAAATGGTGGAATTCCCAAATGTATGATATGATATGTTTAATCAAAACAAGACCCGCTTTCCAAATGACATTCTGCCACCTTAAATATAGATGTAAACCTGGAGGTTCTACAATAAAGCCTTGCTGAGCTGCAGTCTCGCAGTGAAAGAGTATGTTTTCTCTGTGCTCTGTGTTGGTTCCTGGAGAGGGTTAGGCCTATATTTAGAGCTTTTACAGCTTATGATTGAGGCACAATCAGCACTTAGTGCTGCCTGCATTTGGGACACTATTTCAGTGAGACAGACAGAACTGCAGGACAAAAACTGAGAAAAAGCTTTCACTCTGCTCTGTCAGCTGGACCATGCATTGCCCACAAACATATGAGTTTAACAGCTTTTCAGCCCTTATATTTAAAGCAATTCAAAATGAAATTACACATAGCCTAATCAGTGTTGAGCTGGGTCTCATCAGAGAACCCCTGGTACAGTTTCATTTATTATATACTCTACTTGGGCCATGACACTATTGCAATATGATGCTCTGCAATATATTGTTTTTTTGTTTTAAATGCATACTATACTTCATATTATACCTCAAACAAAACACACTTTCTTAAACTAAACAGCCAAATAATTGTTCAAATATTCCTTTTTTAACATACATTTCCAGTTTACATATTAACCCTCTAGCCCTCTCAGCGTCCTTGTGGCCAAAAATGGCCACCAACAGATAAAAGCAACAGTTCACCCAAAAATGAAAATTTGATGTTTATTTGCTTACCCCCAGGGCATCCAAGTCGAAGGTGACATTGTTTTCTCAGCAATACACAGATGCAGATTTTTAGCTTTAGCCGTAGCAGTCTAGTAGTCATTCAATGGAAGTGCCAAAGTTCTCCTAGTGACTTCCTAGCTATTAGCATGAAGTGCATACACACAGCACTGTAGCACATTTTTTTCTAAATCAGTCTCCACAAAGCGACTACATTTTACAGAGTATATACAGAGGCCAAGTATATGCCTCTCATTTATGCACAGGGCGGTCAGCGACGAAGGTTTAGGCAGCTCAAAACCCCAGACCATTTTAAAATTCTGCCCGGACGCACATCTCAAAATAAAGACATGTCCAGGAAAAGAGGACGCTTAGTCAACCTACATACCTCTATTTTATGTAGCTACTCGTTTTTTCTTAACAGGTTCACTGCTCAATGGTGGCCAAGGCACACACACGCACCAACAGCCATGACTCGTGGCAAGTTTTGCCCCTTACGGTCGTCTATTATTGGCCGACCAGGCTGTGACTGGAATACAGGACTTGAGCTGTCCCAACGGGACAAATCAAAATCACTCATATTTCGGGATGTCCCGGGCAATACGGGGCGGTTGGCAACCCTAGTGTCACCTGGCATGTGTGTAAGCGCTCGTGTGTAGTGCTTTAAGTAGACCATTAGTTCCGTTCTTCGAGCCTACGCATGTCGCAATAAGAAATGTATATGTTAATATTTGGCTGTTCGGTGCAGGGGGGCGACGCCCCCATGTAGAAATACCTATAGGTGTTGCAATTTTTTTTTTCAACAATTTGTAAACATTATAATCTTTATTACCATTATTAACCCCCCCCCATTATGTAAATGCAGAATACTCCAAAAGAAGTGCTGCAAATGAGTCAATTAAATAGTGACAATACAGGGGCAAATCTGATTGACCCCCGAGGAGCCCCTGTATTCTCACTACACAGTTGATGCCAGGATCCACATATGCACTGGAAATAGTTGAATGAAACTGATGACTTGTGGATATCTTAGTGTACAACAAACATAAGGCAGCATGGGTGCCCCTGTGGTGGCATGTGTGACGAAACTAGACTGGAATGAACATTCCAAGTGTCTGTAAGAGAAAACATGTTACATCATCATGCACAGTACTTTACCAAAGCCATATCAAGAAGGCTGTGAAGTTGTTATAAATGATGGTTTATCTCTTGTGTAAAGCAGCGGTCCTGGAGCCCCCCTGTCCAGCATATTGGAGTATTCTCTGCTCTAACCTAATAATCAGTTCATTACTGCCTTGCTGAGGTGAAGTAAATGTGTTAACACAGGGACGGGGCTACTTGGGAACCACTGGTCTGAAGCACTGTGGAGTGAAATGTGGATGAGTCTAATCATGGAAGGATGGAGGAAAAAGAGTCACAAGAGAACATCACCCACACACAAGGCCATCCATCAATGACGGCTGTTAGCGAAGGGCTCCATTCATCAAGTGGTTGCCGTTGAGATGAATCTGCACACTAATCACACCCAACAGCAGTGTGTGGACCGATTGAGGGGCTGCTAGGATAAAGCGAGAGAGCCTCTATCAGTGATCCTGGACTCGGTTGTTTTGTTGTATAGAAAGGGTTTCAGTACCTCAGCAAGCCTGATGTCAAACATAGCTGGTCTACCTTTAATTTCCAAGGTTAAAATTACATTCGTTTCCAGTCTTACTCCTTAACATAGAAAACAGGAAGCCCTTTTAAAATGGAGGTAACCACAGACCAAAGATCTCTTTTATCCTTATCTTTTATCCCCTGGTTGGGATTTCAGGATAAATGTTCATCCTTTCAGTTGGTTAAATCACAAAAAGAGATTCAATGTGCACTTTTAACAACACTTTGTTAGGTCAAAACTTGCTATGCATACCACTGGTAGCACTTTTAATAAGCATGAAACTGAGTGTTACTTAACATTAGCACATATTTCTTCAGGACAAAAATGCATTTTTTTACTTAGCTCATGAACTTAACAGCTAGTGCATTTTATACCCATGTTCATTGGGTTTATGATATGAAATGTTTGCTCTTTTGAACAAGTCTGAGCATGTAGTGATAGTACATTCCTTTATGCACAACTCCTTTGGTCTTGATTGCACCTAAATTGTGTTACAACAGATTGGCTGTGTGAGGCTAAATACTTCATAAACTGGGGAATTTGCATCTAGAGCAACAAATTAGTGCACCAACACAGTGAATTAGATGTATCAGGTAGTACCTGTATTACAGCCAGCTGTACTAGATCCAAGTTCCAATGTTTGATGCTGAATTACAAAATTCACTGCATATCTAACAAAAGCAGTAGCAGGCAACCTGAAGCCTGAATTTGGTCCGAAGGCTTGAAGACAACTGCTACTGTTCTAAGCTATGGTCCATGGCTATTGATCCATGCTTATAGACATTAATATGTTATACAATCTCCCAAATCACATAAGTCTATTTAACATCACATTGCTGCAACTCGACATGGCTTAGTTAGAGTGTGGGATCATTTACACATGCTGTTTGAATTATGCTAATCACAACACAAATAAGCCTTTATTACTACCTGTTAACTGTAACTTCAGACACCATACAAGGCTTGATCAACTTTATATGGGTATGGGTGTAAATTGCTTTACTGAATTCTCTACCAAAAAGAGTTGCTGTTGTCTTAATGCTGTAGGGTGCTGTAAGCATTAGGTTGCTGTGGAGGAAAGACATGTAAAAATGTGTTTTTCTTTTTTCATTGCTTCATCATCAGAGAGCAGAGATTTGAAGCTCTGCTTTCTCTTGCTTTGCCAACATCTCACAGCAACACGCTCTTTAGCTTTGGTTGCACAGCGGCAGTACATTACAGACGTTTTTCCTGAATGTGTGATATCTTACGTAACATTGAGATGGCAGCCTCTGATCACTGTGCCACGAACAAGACTGCAGACAGGAATTAAAAATACATCAGTACTCTTGCCTGTTACATCTACATAAGCTAGCTGGGATAAAACAGGCCTGTAACATTTGAATGTCAAATAGGGGAGGAGAGAACTGTGGAATAGTAATGATGGGCTCATCAAATCAAGTAAAGCAGACTTGTAGCTCAGTCACAAAAGTAAAGAAGTTCACACACCAAACATGAGCAGGCTGATGGATCTTTTGGGATGAAGTGTACATTTCTGTGTTTTCGCCAGGCTATTCCAAAGAAACAGCCTGGAAAAGCTTGTTTTTGCTTCAGTTATCAGCCAGAACGTAATGCCAGGTCCATAGAAAGGCTAAGCGAGTTTTACTGTAAATATTTCCCAGAGACTGAGATTTTCACAGCGATACCAGTTCAGAAACACTGAGCTTTAAGTATCTGATTATACAGAACACTAGCAAATAAATACAGACTTTTTCTTTACCTGAATTAGGGAAATTGCATGTAAGTGTATTGCTCTCCCTGTCTTTTTCCATTTCTAACATTCTCCCGTCTTTTTCCCTGTTTTCTTGTCTATGTTGTTGTTTGCGTCTTCCTTTTTCCATGCACTTTTGCATTTATTTACCCCGCCATGTGACAGACTGTCTTTTTCCTGAGTCATCCTCAGTGTTTCCACCTGTGTCTTCTTCCTATGTCATCCCCAGCCCAGGTGTTTGCTATTCAATATTTCCATAGTCTTCCTGCAGGAGGCCAGCAAGGCTTACTTGATGCTCCATCCATGCCAAGAGACTCAGCATCATGTCTAAAGGTATTCAGCTGGCCTGCTGTATACGTGGAGAGTGGCTTATACTAACTGTGCTTAATATGATTGTAATCTCTTCTTAAGTTAATGTAAATATTCTTTAACTTTAGTAAATTCTGTAAAGTGATCTTGAGGCTCATGAAAGGCGCTTATAAATAAAACTCTACTTCTGTCTCCTCATTTATGCCTCATCATTACATCAAGCGATATTTTTGTGTACATAAGTACACAAGAAATGAGTTCCAAGTACATGCAGAGTATAGTTAAACCTGCAATCAAATCCCTAAAATGTCAATAAAATACATTTTTTGTAATAAGAATTTGTTAATAATATAACATCATTATCTCTAATATCATTAACAGAATCACACAGAACTTTCTTATTCTCTTTACACACTACAGAAGTTGACTAATCCCTAGGTGCACTTACCTTCCGAGTTCCTTGGAGGTTCGAAGTCCAGCTAATCTGTTTTTAATCACAATATTGAAAATATTAGACATAACTTTGGATCTACACACTCAAGTAACTTAATGTCTACCCACAGAAATAACATGCCTATCATGTCCATGTTTGATCTCATAGATGTTGGAACGCTTCCTCCATCTTAAATCATTTACATGCTCTCTCGACCTTCTAACTACTAGCTTATTCCAAAGTGTTTTCAGTAGCTTAGTGCAGGACCAGTTGCATGTTGTGAATGGCTAACAGAACTCATCGTTCCAGCACTGTTCAAAACAGCGGATAATAACTACACAGCGGATAATAACTACACTTGAAGAAACACAACTCTTAAGATTTATAGAACTGTCTCTAATCTTTTCTTCACAGACAAGACTATGGAGAACATAGCTTTTTATTAAGTAATTACCCAGACACAATTGGTTTCTTTTATGACTATTAATCAGGTTTAAGTTAACGTTATAAATAAACTGCTTGTTAAGTTACAAAATGATATTCGCCTGAATACAGACTCGGGTAATATAACTACACTGGTGCTGTTAGATCAGAGTGCAGCCTTTGACACTGTTTACCAGAACATTCCACTAGACAGACTTTGTTCAGGTTGTACTTGAAATGCAGGGGATATTTTGTCTCAATCGGCACATTACAGAAAACCGCTATGCCATATTTAGTCCCCTAAGTCTTCATTCTTGAGCCTGTCCTGTTCAACCTGCACATGCTTTCTCTGGGTCAAAAAGAGAATAATGTGTCCTGTCTAGCTTTCTCACCAATAGACTTTGGTTCAATAGATTCATTGTGTCTGTAAAGACAAATTGGAGATGATCTTGTTTGGAAATAAAGAGGGCAGATCAATTCTTAGTGCCAACCTGGAATCTTGATCACTTAAGACATCCACCCATTTAAAACCCATGGTGTGTTGGGTACAGGATTTCAAAGTTTGGTTTGGTTCCCATATACATCTCTTATTTGTATAAAGTATACATGCCTGGTAGGTCTCTTAAATCTACAGGGGATGGACAGCTAGTAGCTTCAAATCAGTAGCTTTAAAAAGCTGCTAAAAGTTGCAAAAAATTCTCCTCCATCTTCTTTTAAATGTTTGCACATTTATTGTATTTTCAGTTTTCTTTTTGTATTATTTGATTTTTTCTATCTCGCATATTATATTATTCTATTTTGTTTCATTTTCTAAAAAAAACCCCATTACATTCAATTAATTGCTAATCAAATTGTTTCCAGTGTACAATATCTGTGTGCTAGCTGCCATTTGATATTGATCCTGGGTGCAATATTGGTATTACTTTTCCAAAAATATGTTTACTTCAGAGTATCTTGAGCTGAGAATTTCTTTAACAAGCTGATAGAATGGAAGAATTTTGTTTAAATTGCCAAAGGGTTTGATCACTAAAACTGGATTACTTTTACCTGGGGAGGTCGTGTAAGTGATGGAAATTAGATTCAGCATTTTGATCAAGCTTTTGCTGTCTGACAATGACAATTATGGAGAAAGTGGTCTTCTGTAATTGGCTAAGCCCCAAACTCCCTTAGCAATAGTAGTCCTATTCCAAACGACGTATGCTAATGGAATGACAAAACCTGATAATAGGAACAACCATTCAATACACATAGCTATAGGAATGCTTGCAGAGCAACAATAAAAGGACACTCAAGTGAAAGAAAATCTGTTCCTATTGAAATATTTGTGAAACAAGCAAAATAAAAAAAGAAGCCTATGAAGATCGGACTTTGGATTTGGGCTCTTAACACATCAAGACATTTTATTAAAAGGATAGAAGAAGATAAAAGATATACCGTAGTTGTTTAAAAGGCCTGAACACTAAACGTTAAACATTTTTCGCTTACTTTGCTCTCCTGCTGTGACTTCAAATGAACCTGAGCACTTTCACTTAAGTTTAAAGAAATCATACATATGATGAACATCTCTGTTTATGATGTATTTTCGGTTCTTAATGGACCTTTAAGCCCAGTTCCTGATCCATTCAGGCCCACACATCTCACAGGCCACACTCAACAACTCCACAAATATTTTCCCTGGCCGGTTCAAAAACTTTCACATGACCCAGATACAGAATTATCTTTTCGCTCTCAGCCACCATATATCTAACCTTGTCGGTTTTTCTTCATGTTGCTGGTTTTTTACCTTCTTCTTGCTGGGATGCAGGAGCATTGACGGGTTCTAATTCAACAGTGGCCCCTGCTGTTCAATCTACAATGTGCTTTGGAACAAATACGTTTGGTTCTGAAAAGCTTTTGTGGATTTTCCATGCAAACCAGATTGTTTGGACATTGAAAATTGTACACAGTATATTAAAAAGGCTTTAAATTTCAGGGACAAAGTCTTATGAAGCCTCCATAGATTGTGGAGATGGAAAGGAGCTTCTTATCCAAATAGAGCCTCCTCTGCCGTGAAACATGGCATTTCTTTAGCAGAAATGCAATTCTTTCCCCAATATTTTTGGTTAGCTAATTATTAGAATTCTTTAAAAAGTATACACTTTGCCACATTCTGACGCAAAACTGAAATCCCATAATTTAAAGTTATAGTTTAACTTTTTCATTATTTAGTTTGTTTGAACTTAACTCTGACCAACCCTGGATCAGTTGTTAGATATGGTGATTTAAAAGCTAATTATGGCCAAATCCATAACCCAGGCAAGTTAAGTGACTTTAATCTAACATTAAATTAATTATAGGTCATGTGAAAATTAGCTACTCTTTTAAAACAGTGACACACAATATAACAGATGACTTCAGTTGTTTATGGTGTCTCTTTGGTATTGAACCTTATGGCGAAATAGAGTGAAAGGCAAACCAGAAAGACATAAACCTCTGGGACATCAACATAGAGCTAAACATCTGGAGCCTTTTCTCAGTTTTACCCATCTATCACCTGCTATCACTTAATACAATGCTAAGAGAATGCTAATCCATATTTCTACAAATAGCTAGCATAATGCTATTCTTTGTGTCCTACATAAACTGCAAACACAATGAAAATCTCAGTTCCACGGATAGCCTACTCAATGCAAATCCAGCTGCAGGTAAACAAATTAAAATGACTTGCACAGATCTGGACTCAAATGTTGGGACACTACCCACTTGTCACCCCGAGTGCTATTAACTGTGTGTTTCTGGTTCTGGATCAGCCGCAGGTGGAGAGGATTTCTCAGGAGTGGAATCTCTAATACCAAAGAGGAAATGACAGAAGACTTAGCACTCTTACCTCAGCTTCATGCTGCCAGTCAAAGAGCTTATGTCTGTACATCATCCCTCCTGTCAGGCTACAGCCCTCAGCACCTGCTGTATTGGAGCCAATCGACTGCCATGTTTATTCAGAAAAGCAATTAAGAAAACAAACTGCTTTCATGAAGGGAAACACAGAGGTTGACAAGGCGACCAAACAATGAATATTAATTGCAGGAAACCCAAGATCAAAGCCTTGCCTGAGTAAAAAAAAACAACACAGTTTCAGACCTAACACTGTTTATCCAAGTAAAATTTCAATTCAGCTATTACAGACAAAAGGCATCGACACAAAGGCAGAGAGTGGGAGAGCCAGAGAGAATTGGATACAATTGCACATGTCAGGTTATATATGTTGTTTTACAGTAGGTTATTCAAAGACTTCATTTTCCTTTCATACTCAAAAAAGTCATCTGCTCCACCAATCCTATTCCAGTCTGATGTTTACGAGGAGTTCATTTTTGTTCAGTTTTAGTTGCTTAAAGCTATCTTGAAAAAGCCTGTGAGGAAGAACCACTGAGAGGAACCAAGAGGGGGAACCCATCCTCCTGTGTGCCTCTGCACAGTAAGGATACAAATAGGAGAAGTTAAAGCAACAGTTCACCCAAAAATGAAAATTTGATGTTTATTTGCTTACCCCCAGGGCATCCAAGTCGAAGATGACTTTGTTTTCTCAGCAGAACACAAATGCAGATTATTAGCTTTAGCCGTAGCAGTCTGGTAGTCATTTAATGGAA
>JBBKCR010141624.1:0-20491 GCA_037577295.1 Ladigesia roloffi | reverse complement strand
CGTTTCATGTCTTAAGACATCAATGTGTCGTCACGAGCCACGGGGTGTAATCTGGACGTGTCTGTGCATGCTTTTTTATTTTGAAATGTCTGACTGCCATCCACTTCCATTAAATGATTACCAGACTTCTAAAGCTAATAATCTGCGTTTAAGTTCTGCTGAGGAAACAAAGTCACCTTCGACTTGGATGCTCTGGGGGTAAGCAAATAAACGTCAGATTTACATTTTGGGGTGAACTATCCCTTTAATGCAATGGGAAACTCGTCCACCCCACCCCCCCCCCCCCCCAACAATATACAATGGACAGTCATTGAATGAGACATTGATGCTACATTTGGTTGACGATAACTAAATATATTATCACTAATTCAGCAAGCCCAAGTTTGTCTAAGATTGAAATAGTATTCCAGCAGAAGACTATGGGAAAAGGAAGCTAGTCTCTTTACAGCAAATCCAACATATTTATCCACCAAAGGCTTTTTTACTCTTATGACATCAGGAAAACAATCGTTAATTAATTTACTTTATTTTGCATTACAAACATGGGCCCTCAGATCCACCAAGGTCCGTGACTCTGTAATTGGCCAACTAGCACCCTCCTCGTCTCTCTGCAGCAAGGCCTAACTAAACTCCCTCTCCCCAAAGCTAATTATGTGCTCTATATTTAGCTAGTGCGCCGCTTCCCTGCCTGCCCATGTTGTTGCCTGTTACAACCCCATCCCTTGGCACTTGGTAATTGTGAAGCATGCCTCATAAAAAGTGGTGTGCACCAGAGGAAAATAAACAAGTTCTTTTCATGGTGACGGACGTGCTGAGGGGCAGCAAGGCCAGGACGAGGTCACGTTTAACAGCGGCACTGCAAAAGCGAGCGAGACCACCTTAGGGCCGACTGGGAGCATTTTACTCACTTCTTTTGTTTTAGAAAAAAGAAACAAAAAGAAGCTAACAGCGTCTCTATCCCCAGGAACTGATTCCGCCGAGAGCTCTGGATGTCTTGACCAGAATATTCCAATGCTGGCCGATGTAATCCATCATATCAACGTTTCTGTGAAACACCTTGAATAAATATACTATTTGCTTAAAGAAAATCCCAACCTGACTCCAGAGCACCTGGTTCCACTCCACGTATCATTTTGCTCTTTTCCTCCAACTGAAAGTTTTATTATTTTTTTCTAGATCGACTTGTGGTATCACATTATTAAGCACAACCAGGTTTTATTGCGGTTTCATTCAATGAAATTTACACGACATAGGCAGACAGAGTCTTCATACCTCTCAGTCAGATTTGGGGACCTCTGGGGAACTCCATGCCACAGTGAGGGAGCACAGAGAGAAGGAGGCGACAGGGAGGCACGGGCCACCAGAGTGGAAACGTAAGCCGATTCATCCCGCCGTTGATTGAGGATTTACACAGAAGTGTTGTGTTTTTTTTGTGTGTGGGGGGGGTTTGTACACGCCCCCCTCAGCCGCCACATATCTGCAGCACAACAAAACACGTCCAATTGGCAAATGGCTTGAAACTCTGTCAGATACTTTGATTCCGGCAATTTTTGTCCACTCACGCGCTTTGTCTGCGACTTGAGGGAACAGATTCCGCTTGCGAAAAGGTCACAAAGACCTGACTTTACACTTACACACATGCTGTCGTCTATGACTGAAGTAAAAGGGAGAAAATAACAGACAGGGTAACAGCAGTGTTTCTATCTCTGTCGACAGTGTGTGGAGCGACGCTGTGAGCCATCATGCTAATGGAAGCTCAGAGAGACGAATCCCCCCCCGGTGAGTCCCCTCATCGCTGCTGCATGGAAAACTTCTCCGCAATCCTAATGTGCTTTACTATTAGACCTCATCATTCACAAATCCCTTTATTACAGCACTGCCACACAGCACTGCCACACACACACACACACACAGTCAACATGACTGACTAAAGGGCCTTGCATTGGCATATTGATGCAGCCAAATTTGTTTAGTAATTTAGAAGTGGTACCAGGTGTTGCGGGGCATGATCTAAATATTATTAATGCTCGGGAGTTTCGCATCCAACATTTTTTTAAGTAATTGTATACTATAGATACTTATATGTGTATTACTAATGTGACTATACCATGGCCTCGTTTTATTCAGTTACCATTAATATGACTTTTACTTGGACCAAGTCTGAAAGCACTAGTCAAAATCCATATGAACCCCAAAAATTCTACACATCTCTGTTATCACTCTGTTTAGACTTCATAGATGATCGCTTTTCACACTTACATAATTACAAAATCTTTTCTTTCTGTTCTTTCCATTTTTCTGGTGATGTTTCTCCTGAAACGGACTATAAATTGTTTTTGTTTTTTTCCTCCACAAACCATACTTCGACAAACAATCAGATTATAAAAGTGTTTGTCATATCCAGACAGGCCCAGGTAAACAACGCACTAGCAGGAGCTACTCGTGAAATTTTATTACAGGAGTATTGGCGGGAAACGCAAACAAAGCAGATACTGATCACAGCATTGCTTCTAAACAGAAACATGTACATAGTGCTGCTTCAGCTAAACTGGAACACAGAAAAAAAGATTCAGAAGAACCTAAAATTCTCTGTGGTGTGGTGGACTGAACCCTTGTAAACAATAGGGCCTGCCTCGTTAGTGTCTTTTGAAGCAAAAGAGGGACTTCTGTTTAAGGACATATACAAAAACGAACACAACATGCCACGCTAGCCAGTAGGCATGATGGAGAATGGATGCTCAGTCCTGCGAGGGAAAGAGAAAAATGCAGAACAGGTGTAGGTAACCAGGTGATTGGGAGAAACCAGTGGGTTTAGCAGAGATTGTTGTTCCTGTTGATGTGGACTAGAGACTCTCTTCCAATTGTATCTACTTCTACATTTACAGTAATGGCATTTTCAGATGTTTCATCCAAAATGACTTCCATTCCCTAACTACAGGTGGCTCCTTAGAGCAGCTGAGGTTTAAGGGTCTTGCTCAAGAACCCAGTGGTTGAAGGTAGGATTCGAACCCAGGTCCAGAAGCAAGTAACCAACCACTAGGCCAGCCCCACCTTCTACTGACCTCTACACTACTGAACTCTACTGTACCAACTCTGTTAGCCGTAGATTGCCAATCTGTCTAACATTGATTACGTTTTTCGAAGGCCTTCATTTGTTAATAACTTCCATAGAGACTGACTCTCTCTTTCTCTGGTTCGACTAGAGGAGGATGGGCTTCCCTTTTGATTCTCCTCTGTCTCCTTTGGCTTGTTCACAGGGGGTTTGGATTTGAATTCTGTAAAGCTGCTTTGTGGTTGCAACACATAACTATAGACTGAATTGAATTACACTGAATTGAAATGGGAAGTGCCAGACTCCAGTGACCTGGACAGCCAAGGGCATGGCATATGAGACGTGGCCAGGAAAGCATGGAAGCATTTCATCATGCATCAAACCTACATTCATTATTGCATGCTTATATCAATATGAAGCAATAATGTGCTATGAAGTCTGAGGGTCCTATTTGTGTGGAATTTGCATGTTCTCTCAGTGTCTGTGAGGGTTTTTTGCCACATAGTCTCTCCCACAGTCCAGAGACATGCACAACAGTTTAATTTGAGATGCTAAATTGCAGCTAGGTGAGTGTGCCTGTCTGTGTGTCTGCCCTGTGATGAAGTGGCACCCTGTCCACCTTTCACCCTCTGCCCGCTGGAACAGGCTCCAGTGACTCTAGTTACAGATAAACGGCTCAGTTAATGGATGGACGAAAATCCGTGCAAAGAAGATAAAAAAACAGCAGGATTTCTTTTTCAAAGTTAACTGGTAAGCTTAGATAAAGGGGTGTACAAGATTGTAAGGTCCTAATAAATCTTCTGCACTGATTGATTCTTTGCTGCAACCATAATGTGCATTTTTAGAGTAGCTCATATAAAAGCAGCATGCAGAGTTAAGCTTTATTGTCTCAAAAACAGCTACTACACAGTGACAATAAATGAAATGGCTCTAAACTTCGTGGAAGTTTTAAACTAAGCTCCATCCCAGGAATATGCTGGTTAAAAATGTAACTTTGAAAATGATTGACCTTCAGACTGGGCCAGGAATCAAACCCTACCTTCCCCACATACAGGGCAGATGCGTTATCTCCACTGATCGCGCACAGTTTAGCGGAACGTTTCCAATTTTAGCTGTTGAAGTCAACAATTGTTCATATTTGTATGCAGAATATCAGCTGATATTTTGAGACAGCCATTTATTTATGTACTAGTTCAAAATCAGCTAATTAAATTGAAAGAACTGGACTAAACCAGTTCCATCTGTTTCCATCATGCAACCAACCAGAGGGATTTAGAATCACAGAGTAAATTTACTGTTGAAACTGTTCATACATACTTGTGTTGATTATTAATATTGAGGCTCTTACCAATATTGTTGCACCACAATCACTACAATCAGCTCAAAAGTTGTAGTGGATAATCACAGCATTGTACACCCTATTGATATATCGATGCACCTCCTATTAAAATATAACCTCCTCAAAAATTTATTATATATTAGCAAATCAGGTTTCATACAAATCAGACAGAGAGATGAGCACTATGTCAAACATAAATGGCCATCAAGATGAAAAGGGTGTTATAAAAATGCCCAGATTAGAAAAAAATGGGGTTGGGATTCTGTCAGTAATATCGACTGCAGGAAATATATCATGGGTTTATATGCTAACATAGAATTGATTATTTAGCCTGGCTAATGTTAACAGAATAAAATAGAAACAACAAAAATATCTGATACATTTATGACTTGATTTGACTCCCAATACTGGGTTAGATCACCTGATATTGTGAGTGAAATGTAATGAAATGAAATGGCCATAATTATTTTGTCATATAATTACGACTAATGATGGTGTGTGAGTTGTGGAAATAATTGGTCGATTACGGTGATCTCAAATATTTATTCAACCATTTTGTTTTAGTATTAAATATATTTGTAATAACCACACACCCTGAATATTTTAATACAAATTAGTGAGGTTTTGCCAAAGAAACCCATCTGAACATCAAATCACACAATAGTAAGCACATTTTTGTAAGTCAACACCCTCAAACTCAGAGAGATGCTCAGAAAATACTTCTAAAAGGATTGGGAGGGTGATATCTGAAGGTTCACGAGAATACGAGATGGGGGGGGGGGGGGGGGTATCCCTCCCCTTCTCCTTTTCACCTTTATCTCTGAAGATAGAGCCTGCCAGCATGAAAGGTGGGAAGAGCAGCGCGAGAGCGCATTTAAAAATTAAACTCACACTGATTTAAAGGCCTTAAAAGCTGTTACATGCCATACAAGTCATGTTCCACATCTGTCACCCTGGCATCCCTCTTCTCACCCCATTTTTTTTTTTTTTTTTTTTGGTGTAGTCTCTTTTCATGCACACCTATTTACAAGCATCACTGATCTCTCCTAGAGCACAAAAGGCCGTGTGAGGTGAAGCAATCACCGTAGCCTTTGGCACTCATGTCACAATCACCGTGTGATGTATGGCTGTGTGCAAACACCGAGTTAGGCTAAGCAGAGCGCAGTGGCAGTCTCAGCTTTGTGCTCGAGCTGGCAAAGCTCTGCGCGCCCAAATTCTGCCTCCCATTGACTTTCTGCAAAGCTAAGAGCATTCTCTCTCTCTCTCTCTCTCTCTCTCTCTCTCTCTCTCTCTCTCTCTCACTCCTTCTGGAAGTTAGAGGAGGGAAATTGGGCTCAAAGTGGGTAATACTGTTTTCCCCTCAAAAAGACAAGCCTCTCTCTTCACTCTTGGCTCAACCAACCTGCTAACAGTCGAGGAGCCAGAGGAACAGACGACACAGCAAAAAATATTATCCATGCACACATCCCCAAGGTTCTGCCTGATGGGATGTTATTAAGGTTTTTTTTTTCATTTTCTCTGGAACAGAGAGACAGAGCTAGACAGTGGCCTCAAGCAGATCCAATTAAAAGGGAAGGTGTTTTCGTTACTAGCGATTGGACAACTGCAATAGCACTCTGTTTTTATATATGTGCTGGATGTATCCGTGCCTTTTCTGGAGAAAAAACGCCATATTTCAATAGTCTCACAAAAATGATTCAGTTAGGTAAGACCTAGATTTGTAATATCTGTTTGAACGCTGCAGCAGAAGTGCAGAAAGGCTTCAAAAGGAATTAAGAAGCGGAGAATGACTTTTTCCCCAGTTTTTGAGGACACGGTGGCCCGTATTCATCCAACCTCATTCAAGTCAAAGTGAGCTTCTTTGTTATCCCAACCATATCCAAGTATACAGAGCTGAATTGCATGGTAGAATGGTACGATTCTGCCAAATTGCATGGTAAAATGTGGAGTAAAAGGCAGACTTGGTTCATTATTAACCCATAAGTCCATCCAGCTGAGTGATAAGCATAAGCAGACAAATGTGTGAGGCTCAGGCACAATCATGGCAGTGCGGGCGGACTGGTTCATGGAGGATTACCAGGGGCTCATATGTATATAAGCATAAATTTGGTGTGTTATTGGAAAAAAAAAACGATTAGTGGGAGAGTAATGGTTTTCCACACGGCAGATTCATTAACTGTGCTCCAATCACCACTCTTGTATTGACAATTACATACGACAGACGTGGGGCAAATGCGTCACACCAGGCACTTCAAGCTTGTTTTTTAATGAATAAGGCCAAGACATGCAGCTACTCAATGTAGAATAGTAGTCAAGCTTAAAATGACCTGAGAATGAAAGGTACTTGTTAGATTAGACGACTCTCTTCTTTTAAAAGCACAACCAATGTTGCTCCAGCTAAGGCATAATCGCTCTCTTTTCGGGAAAAGACTAGTTTTTCCTTCCTGTTCAGTACGAGAGACCTTTTACTTGCAACCAAGCTCTCCCCTCGACTGCCAATCATCCACAGCAGCGCCGAAGAACCCCCCACTTCTCATTCTTGATAAAGAGTCATTCTGGGCGAAAGTGAAATGCGGGAAAACTCCACACGCTAAACATGCCATTAGAGGCACGAGGGGCATAATCAGCAAGAATGAAACCTGGTTATTACCGGAAAAGTGTCTCACTGTAACAGAGCTAGAACAAACACCACAAAATCGCCTGAGTGACTGTATTCACAGTTTTAACAGCTACATCCCTCTATTCTTTACTGGACCACTTCACACTTCCAGTGGCGAAGGCTTTGACAGAGCAGATACTAAAGCCTGCAGGGACCAGTCAGCTACTGCTGTAAGGAAAATCAATAACACACTCTAGGACGGGGCACATGGGTGAAAATTAAAACAAAATAAAAAAGTTTAGATGGGATACCCCATTCCTCAATTCAATTTGTTTATATGGCACTTTTTACTACCAAGTTGGAACGAAGCAGCTTTATAGGGTCCAGGTCCGAGCCCTAAGTGAGGCAACAGAGACGAGGAAAATTCTCTCAGCTGGAGAAAGAAACCTTGGGAGGAACCAAGACTCAGGTCGACCCTGAGATAACATAAAGAGAGACTTACTAACCCTGCTTCTTTCCTGATCCCCCTCCAGCAAAAATCGTGTAAATGCACATTTTAAATTCAGTCTCTCCCACTCATCTTACTTGGGACGGCACCTCGTAATTAGCATGTGTTATTTATCCCATGGGCAGCAATGGGAGGTGGGGATGACTGGGTCGCATGAGTGTGTGAATCTACTGCAGTCTGTGAAATGTAAGTAGGTCATATTGGAAGATGACGAGCAGAGTGTGAGCAATGTCTGGCATTTCAACATCTTAAATAACAAAACGCTAACAAAAACTCTACCGCTAATATCATCTTTCATTTACTGTTTTATAGAATCCATTTGTAATATGCATTGCAATATAATTACAATATATATAAGTATTTTCTTTTGTATTTTCTATTTGTAAGGCTGATTTTACACTGTACATTAACCAGACACTGACTAAGTGTCTTACTAAACCTAGCATAGTAGCATGCTAAGACCTGCATTAGTATACACCTTGTTTAGCATTAGCTTAACCTTCCCCTCTAATGTAGAAGAATAAGAACCATCAGATCATCATTTCAAATACACATAGGTACCCTTTGTGCTAGTAAAACTACATGAGTGTGTGTCTGTGTACAGTAATCCTCATTAGCTGACAAGCTTCATGGTGCAGTAGATGGCAATACACACACACACACACACACACACACACACACACACACACACACACACACACACACACACACACACTGTCAGATATCTTAACTAACTCACACTTATTAAACATGAACAATATTTGAGGAACAGCTGAAATAATGCGAGTGATATATTAGCTATCCAAGTGACGTGCTTACTTAGTGATTATCAGTAAAGAGGAGAAGAGGAAAGCCCAGTAGGACTTTTGTGGATGTAGAGAGGGAGGATATGCAGGTAAGTGAAAAATGAAGATGAGAGGATAGAAGGAAATGGAGAAATTTGATCTGCTAATAAAACAGGAGCAGCCAGAAGTAGAAAAAGAGGAATTTTGGTTGTCTGGTGCAGGTTAAACAACCGATGGAGGAGATTATTGTGCATTCATACATAATATATTTGATGCCTGTGATGTGTATGTATTTTGTAATAGCTTTGCTTCAGTCTCGTCTTAAAAATCTAAACAAATTCAGAGCGAATGGACAGATGGTAATACACATACACATTTCAAAACAGAGTCAGAAATTGACGTACTATAGAAGGAGAGTTTGTTTTATGTCTGGTCAGTATACATTGCAATATTTATTTACCAATAAACTACACTGACATAGTAATCATACCAGGGCTTGTTTCAAAAATATCTGGTTCTGTGCCCAGAAACTGAACACTGATGTCCTGGAGATTTACTTTCTCACAGAAATACACTTATGGATTTAATCAAGCCAATCAACGATCCTAATTAGCTGAAGAATGTAGAGTCGATTGTAACCACTGTCCTCCAACATGACCAACATAAACAGTGCAGTTAAAGATAAGCTATCACCTTTAAACTTTTAATGTGAACAGTAAAAATAAAGCTGCATGTGATTCACCACACATCACTTTGCCACCACAGATCAGTGTCACTGCAGTGAGGATGATTCACCGCTTAACACACTACATGGACAAAAGTATTGAGACAGCCCTGTTTTTTCAGGGATTAGGCTATCTCGATGAAATACCAAGACATTTTGGACATAGTTCCAACATTATAGACAGATTGAGGAATAACCTTTTCTATTGCAGCATGACTGTGTCCAAGTGTACATGGTCCTGTCCATAAAGACACGGTTGATGAGTTCAGTGTGGAAGAACAGCCACAAAGAACCCTGACCTCAACCCCATCCAGCACCTTTGGTATGAACTGGAATGAAGATGGTGAGCCAGGCATATTTGTCTAACATCCATGCCTGATGTCATAACTACTCTAAAGAATGATTGGGCACACGTTTGCACAGAAACGTTTGTGAAAAGCCTTCTAAGAAGAGTGGAAGATGTTTTAGCTGCAATGAGGTGAATTTCAAATTAAATTCAATGCAATTGAATACACCATCATTAAAGCCCCTGTTGGTATGATGGTCTGGTGTCCCAATACTTTTGTAGTGTACACATATAGAGTCATTAGTTTGTCACTTGCATATACTAAGCCGGGTTCCCACAGATCAGGGAATTTCTGGAATATCAGGGAATTTCAGTAAAGGCATTTCCAGACGTGGAAAGTTAGGGAATTTGACCATTTGGATGCCAAACTAGGGAATGATCAGGGAATTCTGTTTCTAGCGTATACTGCAGTAGCCAAAACCTTATGTGTTTGTATTTACGCATTTTTGTTTTTGTTTTGCTGAAAACCTCTCTCGCTTTAAAAATTTGTATCCTTCTAGAGCGCAAAATTTTTACAAGCTCTGTGTCGACATGTAGCCTTACACTCTCTCACTTACAAAACATGCCAGGCAGGTGTAAATTTCAAGATATTTGGTTGAAAATAAAGAATTTAAGGACTGGGACACCCAAAGTGTTGACAGATGAGCAAAATTCAAAGTATGTTAATCTGTTAGACTTCTCTCCAGTATGGGAGAGTGTGCATTTACGTGCGACTGGGAAAAAACATTTTGCGAAGATGAAGATGTTGAAAAGATCCACATCATCTCAACTTCCCATCACTTTAAATGCCCTTTTGCTCAGCATCCAAACCTTATATTGGACATTTATTTTAACGGGAGGTCATGGAAATTCTGATTTTGGTCCGGGAAAGTCATGGAAAAGTCAAGGAATTTTAAGTGTTAGGGTGGGAACCATGCCTAAAGTAGGAGATGACCGCTTGTGCTGTGCTTGATCTGTTCAGATAATAATGTTCATTTTCTAATGAAGCACATTGACATAGTAATCATTCTCGGGTTTGTTTCAAGGACTAAATATAATCCACTATCCAGAAATATCTGGTCCTGTGGTCAGAACCTGAAGCTCTGTTGGTAGACACCAGCCTTCCTCCTGGAGATCTGCCCTCCTGCAGAAAGTAGACTAATGTATTTAAGCAGGTGAATCAAGGATTCTAATTAGTTAATGCAGGTGGAGTCGATAGGGACAGAAAATATAGAGTCAAGCTCCAACAGCACTGCAGTGTGTGATGCATTTATAAATCTGATTACTATACCAACACCATGTCACTGTCACTGCAGTGGTGAGAAAGATCATTGACCTAAACAGTAATCAGTGGTGGTGCTGTAGAGGTATTGTCCACTGATGAAGGTGGGGGGGTGTATGGGGGATGGCAACCAAAGAACTAAAGTCTAGAACTCTACTACAAAGTCCACCAATATGGTAAATAGAGCAGATAAAACAAACATTGAATATATTTACCAAGTAAATGTAGCCAGTGTGTGTTTATGCATACTTTATAGAAATTACTGCAGACATTTCTTACACCTTCAATCCACGATTGGGTTTAGTGATAGCGCTCAAACTGGGGCATTTCACATTTACCCATAAATGTTTTTTAAAATGTGACAGACACATCAAAGACTAGCACAGCAGCACCCTTCACACGGTTTTTACCTCAACGCAGATGTCATTTTTGACTCAACACTGCTGGGTAAAACAGATGCACTCCAGTGTTTTTTTTTTTATCCTCCACGGAACAAACAATGTAAATGTACCCACAAAGGTAGAACATGCTCCAACCGTATGCTTTGAATGAGTACGAAGGATACACAGCAGTCACTTTCCCAGAGAAAAGTGACATATTTACAGTTATTTGTAACTTTTCTCAGGGAAAGATACAAAAAATATAAAAAGGTGTATATAAGGTGTACAGTGTCAGTGATGCCAAAACAAATTTCCTGAACAAGTTCTCACATTATACGTACCACCACATGTACTTGTACTTTAAAAGGTATTTTAAGTAACTTTGTATGTTTACACTGGTTGTATAGAGGCATCAAATTGTGCACAAATACAACCTCAATATTCAGGTAAACAATTTACAGGCTGTAAATAACCATGTAAATAATCATTTCTAAAACTGTCATTTGAAAAAATAAGAATTATGCATTAATTTATATTTAATCCATTACTGAATTTTCAAAGCTATCCAATACATGAGCACTCTTATTTAGTACTATCCATAGAAAAACACTGTCAAAAAAAACTGAGAAACCCTGCAGCAGTTGCATATGAGCTTAAGGACATCATGCCCAATGCCAAGCACTGGATATAGTGTTATAAAGTCACTTAGCACTGAGCTGTAGAGCAGTGAGATTACATTCTCCAGAGTATTGCAGCTCCATAAAATACTTTTAGGAAGAGGTAGAATGGTGTTTGTGATCCAGAACTAATCATCCAACATCAGTAGCTGAACTCACAATATCATAAATCTAGAGATCAGGACATTATCATAGTTATTGCTGATGAGTACAATGCAACAACATATCATCATTTGCAGCTTTGGTCTGGGCCATGGGAAGCAAACATCAATCATAAATGTGCATTAATATGCAGTCAGAAAAACATTATGCACAAACATTAACAAAAACTGAGTGGGTCCCATGTTATAAGCCTTAGCAGCTCTCTAAAAAACAAAGCTTACTAAGTGCCTAAGATTGTGCCTAAGGGTTGAATATATGAGCAATTCAAAGATAGAACGCAGGTTTATTTATTTAATAGGGACTTTTGTTTTCATAGTCCTGTAGGCAAATGTCCTCATTATGCATGCTAAATTCAAATGCACTGCATCACATGCTTTACCTTTAAACATGCTTTTGTATACACACACATTTTTACTCAAATTTCCCTCAGAAGAAAGTTTTGGGGGTTTTATTTCACTGTTGTGCTAAACTGTTCTGAGCACGGACAGTAATTTCTCCAGTGGCATTTTCAACAGGCACAATTTGGCTCAGAATGCTTGCAGTTTGGTTTCCTCTACATGTATACCAAATTGAAGTGCAGAACCATTCTGCAGAATGCCTTAATGACATTAATATTCATGGACTGGTTCTGTGCTTGTGGTGTTTTCATGCCACTTTCTACTGTAGTATTTCTCTCCTTAGAAAATTAATTCATAGGCTAGTCAAATAAGCGAAAACTTCGATTAACATGCTAACAGCTTTACGCACCACAGAACCCACTTGATTCTGGCTATTTTACTGATAAGCCAATAGTAAGTGAAGGAGTGTGTTAGCAAAGAATGTGAAATAAGTGACCTGAGTTTTAATTGTATCATGGGTAAAAAATTTGCATTTATTTTTTTTTAAACCAAAGTTCTGCAAAACATGAACGAGATGTATGCTCATAAATATAAAGGAAAAATCTTTGTGTCGGAGTTGCCAAGATGAGGTGAAAATCCAGCCATATGCACTGCTTTAACAATCCCTCTTCCATTATCAGTTGTTCCAGAAATGGTGACATTTATCAACAGCCTGCTTCATCACACTGTCTAACTGGAACGTGTTTGAAGAGCTATTTCAGCATCTGCCCAACTGTTACATCACTAGCGAGAGAGTGAATGAATGAGTGAATGGCTTAGTGAGTGAGAGAGAGATTGTGAATGGGGAAGTGAGTGAGTGAGTGAGTGAGAGAGTGAGTGAATGGGATAAAGAGTGAGAGAGAGAGAGTTAATGGGGGAGTGAGAAAGTGAGGGAGTGACTGAACAAATGAGTGAGTGAGAAAGTGAGCAAAACAATGTGTGAGTGAGTGAATAAGAGAGAATGAGTGAGTGATTGATTGAGCACGTGAGTTAGGGAATAAAATAATGAATGACTAAGTGAATGGGTGAGTGAGTGAATGTGTGGGTGATTGAATGATTGATTGTGTGAGTAGTTGGATGAGTGAGTGAGTGAGTGAATAAAATAATGAATGACCGAGTGAATAAGTGAGTGAGTAAATGAATGATTGAGTAAGTGAATGAATGAGTGAGTGAGTGAGTGAGTGAATGAGTGAGTAAAGGAATAATTGAGAAAGTGAATGGGTAAGTGAATGAGTGAGTGAGTGAGTGAGTGAGTAAAGGAATGATTGAGAAAGTGAATGAGTGAGTGAGTGAGTAAAGGAATGATTGAGAAAGTGAATGAGTGAGTGAGTGAGGTGAGTGAGGTGAGTGAGGTGAGTGAGTGAATGAATGAATGGTTGAGTAAAGGAAGTAAAGGAACGATTGAAAAAGTGAATGATTGAGTGAATGACTGAGTAAAGTAAGGATTGAGAAAGTGAATGAGTGAGTGAGTGAGTAGGTGAGTGAGTGAGTAGGTGAGTGAGTGAGATGAGTGAGTGAGTGAGTGAGTGAGTGAGTGAGTGAGTGAGTGAGTGAGTGGTTGAGTAAAGGAAGTAAAGGAACGATTGAAAAAGTGAATGATTGATTGAGTGAATGAGTGAGTGAGTGAATGAACTCATGAACTCATGAACTTAACACTTCGTTGTGTTGTGATAAAACAAGCTTAACCAGAATTTACAGTGAATGGGAATAAGTATTTATACACGTAATTTTATTTAATATACTTTTAGTGCATATACTCAAATTTCCACTCATAATGTCTTCTGATCTTGCATAGAAATAGAAATATGGACGAAACGTATGTATTTATTTAAGAAAAATATGTATTAAAAAATGGTCCAAATATATTTAAAATAAGATGCTGATGAGGAATCAAAAGAATCCAGATGAATCCTTTCATTCCCCGTCAGCATCTTATTTTAAATACCTTTGGATATTTTTTGTTCATGAATACATACTTTTAGTTCATATTCCTTTAGGTCATTTAGTCTTATTTGTGCAGTGACACATAAGTTTTATTTTATTCCTCTGGTCTCTTAAACCTCTAATAATAAATACGATATGTGAATATAAAGAACCCACTAAAGGTATAAAAAAAAACACAAAGGTTTTTCACCTCAACATTTACCTTAACATGTAAAAAACCCTTATCTGACACCTTTATGTTAAGAGTATTAAACTGTATCTGTAAATATTACTGGACTTTTATAGGCCAACAATCACAATGTTGATTGCTAAATTCTATCACGCAGTACGTCTATAAGACTGCATGATTCTTGTCACATTTATTCAATTTTTTCAGTTGATTTGTCAGCCATGACAGCCTATAAATATATAAGCAGGCTTAAAAAAACCTAGATAACATTTTTAGTCAGACCTATGAGCCAGAGCAGCTTCAAAGTGTCATTTTATGCATGTTGGTATATTGGCTAACATAACAGAAATGTAAATTTAGCAGAATATACACCAAATTCCTGATATCAAAAGATGTATTTATATAGTAAATATATAAAATATTTTATCAACACTAAAGTTATTACACTGTTTGATAGAGCAGCATGAATAGGGCCAGCACTAAAATGAAATTCGGTGGTGAGCTATCTTGTATCTGTAATGATACCGCTGAAAGGAAAACACATTTGGATTAACATTAACTAAAGGCAAAATTGTATTTTGTGATTTATAGTTTCAAGTTTTACTGTCATGTAGAGATAACAAAGCAGCTTTATTACCTGAATTACCTAAGTCTCATGTTTCCCACCAACCTTACATAATCACACAATTAAAGTACTACCTAGAAATGAGGAAAGTAAGTAAATAATTAAATAATATAAAGTATTTACAAGTGTTAATAGGATGTTACATGCAAAATAGTGCAGTGAGGAATTTAAAGCGCTTAAAGTGACGTTGTGGGAGTCAAGATTCCAGATACGCACACACTGCTATTCCGGCTCAGACTCATATTTCACTGTCATTTTTCTTTGTGTGAAAGTTTGTGGGCTTGAATCACCTGAGTTGCTCTCACAGAGATGAATGCACCTGTGACTTCGACATCATTCCCACACAGTGGGCCGACAATCAACCCCCCACAGCGACTCAGTCCATGACTCACAAGTGTAAGTGAGCGTGCACTAGCTGGCCCAAGCTGCCTACCTCCAAACAACCTCAGTGGCTGGCTGCCTTACCTGAGTCTAATGTGGTGGTGAAATGAAAAAGCACTACAAACGGAGCACACACAGAACCATCTGGTGGGTTGTACTGAGCACGCTCACACTTCTTAGGGTTCGCTCTGTAACATGTTCCATCAAAAGTTATGAATCAGAATCAGAAAAGTTTACTTATCCCAGAGGAAACTGCTTGAGAGAATAAAATTGCCAGTGAAAAGCTAAACGGAATGTCAGAGCTGTAATTAATTCAATTATTGACTATCATAAAAAATCCAAATGCTTTCATGACTAAAGTGTAAAAGTACAGAATTTTACCCTTACTTTAAAAAAATTTCTCCTTAAATAATATGACCTCCTCAATTAACATATTAAGCAACAATATTAAGCTGTTTCACGCTCATGCTTTTAAATCTAATTCTAAGGTAAAATTAAGGGGTCGGATTCACAAATGAACAGCCACTTCCTTCTAATGAAGGGGTTTGATGTATTTTCAGGGGTAAATTTGGGTTAAGCACATTACGTATATCGTGTTTTGGAGGGTTTGCGGGCAGTACTGTTTGTATTTTGCAGACAGTATCAAGCAAATAAGCTGTGTCAAGCATGATTCATGCAAATAAGCTGTTCCTGGCCACGCCCCACCAATCCCATGCGTATGAAATAAAAGGAACAACCTAATTCATAATGAACTGTGATAAAAACACAAAAGTCATTATTTGAAAATTCTCATCCCTCATCTGCTAATCCCCAATGATGGGAAAATTACAGCTCCTTATTCAAATGTTCTGTTCCACCTTATATACTTAAGGTGGAACTTTTTAAGGTGGAACGAAACCGATTGTTGCTGGGAGACAGACATCAAAAATTAAATGGAGCCTTGCTGTATTTGGTTTTCTTTGTCTGGGAGAAAGTGTAGGGATTTCTGCTATTCTTTGCAGCCAACAACACAACACTTCATGTGTGACTTGCCTTTGCCTGTAGCCTTAGTGCTCTGCGTTTTATCTATGCTCATACAACTAGCCGACAAAATAATGGATCAACAAATCTAGTGGGTGTGGTCTCGACAGATGAGAGATGGTTCTATGCAAATTAGCCCAGTATTACATCACAATGGGCCCTCTGTCCCAATGGCTTATTTTGAAAGTGACTGAAACAGTGAAGAATAATGATTGTGAGTTCTCTTTATGAGAGTGATTTTGTGCAAAATATTTCATGTACATATTTTGTGAGTTTTGCATAACATGTCCTCTTTAAACAAAATGGCAAAAGTTTCCTTACTTCTAGTAGTGTTCTGCCAACAAACTGTTCACATTACAAGAGGTGAGTGTTGATTATGCCAGTGCTTTTTATACTTTTCCTCATTAAATTAGATTTGATCACCTAATCAGAACCTCATGAAGCAAAATAAGGTGCTGGTGTAGGAGTTTAACAGACTCTGGCAAGGAATGGCTGTCACATTCAGAGATGCTGATTTAAAAATAAATTGCAGTGGCCTCTTATTTTATTTCTGGAGCTGTGTAGCTCCCAAGTGCTACAATTGCTTAGAGACAGCTTTACACCAGAAGTGAGACATGTACTCTTTCTATAGTATATTGTCTCTTGAAGATGTGAAAGTCAAGCATTAAATAAAATGTTTCTGCCATGACGCCATGTGCGGCACAGATTAACACGGGAGAATTTTGCATGCACCAGTGGCAGTGTCTGGTGTTAAGGCCCATCATTGGGAGACCCAAGACCACAAGGGAGTCCAAGGGAACATAATTCGCTTTCTCTGGTTGGGGGAAATCGCCTCTCTCTACCTCACCATGCTATGCTAGCCAGGGTGGGTCTGTTAGCTCCAAGCATGTACGGCTACGTTAGCACTACTTCAAAACCAGAAAGTGTGGTGCGCTCACAGGCAGATGCTAGCACTGTGTAATATGGAGTGACCAAACTAGTATATGGTAACTGGCAATTACAAAATCAAAAGTCCCTCAAAAATTTTTGTGTTGATCCAAAATTTATTTTTCTTTGAAGTCCAAAATTTGTTTTTCTTTTTGTTCCTACTTAAGGATCTCATTGTAATTATCCAGAGCTATGGCCACATTTCACATAGAACATTCGCTTTAGTGAATAGACATTATTTTACTGGGTTTCATAAAGCTGCGCAGCACCATGCCATGCATGTAATGCCCTATACTCTAAGCTGCTTATCATTTCAAATTCAACGTGAGTCTCAGAAATCAGCAAAAAATGATTCGCTTCTAGCGGTGTCCTCTATATGGCCTTGCTACCTTGTCAACAAAGCCGGAAGTAGAACTGTGTGTCCTATGTTGCTGTCTGCTTTCAGGTTGAGGAAGTATATCTATTGGGTGTTACAAACGCAAGGTTAACCCGTGTTTGCCTCTAGTGAGGTAAAGGGATCCAGACGACAAAGGGAGTTCCATACTGGGGTCAAAACAACGAATACAAACTTAAACTGGCTCGAGGGCCGACAAAAGTGGAACACAGACACTAACCATAGACACAAGAAATACGCAGGGATGAGGTGACATGGGGCGATGAACACATGAGGATGTGCACAAAAAACCAAACTTAAGTATGTTTACAAACGAGGACATAAACAGGGACCAGGTGTAGCTCATAAGACACGTGACACAAACCCAACCCAAACACATGTCAAAATAGAAGTCCCCTTCACAATACATAAACCAAACCCAAAACAAGAAAACGTGAAACCAAAAGACTCTGGACTCAGCAGCCACCGTTACATTGGGGGAATAAGATATTGGAAAAGGTACCAATCTTTTAGGAGACGGCAACAAGAATATATGCAGTGAAATTAATTTTAACTCACTTACTGGACACTTGGTTTGAGGCTTGATCAGCTAGCCTTAGCAAGATATATTGTACTGCCTTTTGAGACTGCATTCAGTCCACAGTCCTTAAAAGCATTGAGGCTGAAGAACAGAGTCACATTAAGAGGTGGCAGTCCAGGGTCGTGTAAATAAATAGGAGCGCATCTGAATCACTCTGCACAGGGTGATTTAAAATGAAGTGAACATCTCAGTCTCAAGGCCTTCATCAGGACAAGAATTATACCTGGCTGCCCGGTGATGTGCATGGCTTCTTTAATGTATCACAATCTATGAAAGGCTCCTGAAGCTTAAGCAAGACAGTGGCGTAATTAAAACGTGAGAAATAGAAAATAGCATCCAGGTTCTTTCAATGTTCTTTCAATGCACCAGCTAAACTTGAAAAGTTTCTATTTCTAAAGTCTCTGGAAAGACCTGCGCACCATTAAATACGGCATGTTGGTACCAACTATAGATAGAAAATAGTATACAAAATAGTTTGCCCTGATATTTGAATGGCTCATTAACTGGTAGATAGTCCGTTTTCTTTTCCTGCCTTGAGAAAAAGGCAGTAAATTGAAGGGTAATTATGCTCTCCCTGCAAATTCTACTTTTCTTTAAAGCTACAAAGTTGTCAACCCGCGGTGCAGTCAGAAGTTTCCTTGGAGAAATTTCTACTTCATTTATTTTTAAGAATTGTATTTGTTTGAGTGTTTTAACAATAATGGAAGAGAGGCATGACAATTTAGCTTTCTCAGAGACTGCAGATAATATCATTCTGCACATTCACAACAGTGTTTTAAAATAAACAAATATTTTACAGTGTTTACCCCAATTAATATCATTATCTAATTTTTATGGTCGTTTCAGATTTCGTGGGCTATTTTTATTTTTTTTACATAAACCTCATATTACATGGGATAAATGGTTGTGGAAAACACACACAACCACACATCCAACACTTTCTATTGGCTGTAGCCACTATATAATTGGGTCAGACTGGTACATTAAATTCACTAATCAGTCCTCTATTCAAAGCATATTCAATTAAATCAACCTGTAGCAGCTTTCAAATGAGCACTTAATATACTCATGGTATTTAGACCATAAAAATGCAACCCCAATTTCCAATCTTGGGTAGGTGCCACAGTTGTGCAGCGGGTAGCTCTGTTGTCTAACACCTCCAGGATTGCGGGTTCAAATTCAGGTCCTGGTCTATGTGTGTGTGGAGTTTCCTCTTGGGTCTCCGGTTTCTCCCGCAGTCCAAAGAAATGCATGTCAGGTGAATTGGGGATTCTAAATTGACTGTGGTTGTGAGTGTGTGAGTGAATGGTGTGTGTATGTGTGCCCTATGGTGGGCTGCCACCCCAACCAGAGTGAGTCTCTGCTTCGTGCCTGTACCCCCTGTATACTCACTCCAGGTTCTGGGTACTCACAACCCTAGTAAGGATTAAGCGGTTACAGAGAATTAAGGTTGATCTGCCAATCCTGCCAAAAAGGCAATGATACAAAAGACTCCAAATTCATAAAAGGTCTGCTGCAATATTTATATAATTCTCTACTTTTCAAACTTAAGAAATGAGACAAGTGTGAACAAACTAGCATTTCTGGCAGTTTTACAGTAAAGAACTGCTGAAACTACTGGAGTCAGGATGTACACAAGAAAATATGACATACAAAAGAACATTTCACAGTGTATTAAAATAAGGATAATATTTTACAAAGAGCCAGACATTTAAAAGCTTGTTTATTATCCAGTATTAATCATAGATAAGAGTACTTGTGCAGCGCAATGTGTGTGACTTTATAGTGATTAACGGTGTATCAATTGTTTTTGGTCCAACTTCTCAGATGTGAGGAAATAAAATATCATAACATATCTATCATGAACATTCCTTCAGGTATTGTGATGTTTATTACAATATCTGAGCATAATATAATAGCATATCTTATTAAAATATATTCATTGTGCTTATGTTTCAGTTTGCAAGTTGCCTCCTCTTTTGGAAGGTAAGTGGAAACATTTTTCATATTGTTTTATCTGAAATCCTACTTTTATTCCATATTACATTTATGGTTATTTTAGTTGCTTACCTTTGTCTTTTTTTATGTTTTTAAAAGAAATGTGCATTCCTATTTTGGGAAAATGATTAAAAAAAAAAAAGATAGTTCACACAAAAATGAACATTTGATGTTTATTTGCTTACCCCCAGGGCATCCAAGTCGAAGGTGACTTTGTTTCCTCAGCAAAACACAAACGCAGAT
>JBBKCR010141611.1:5000-20500 GCA_037577295.1 Ladigesia roloffi | reverse complement strand
GGAAACAAATTCCCTGTATATGCACACACATATACTTGGCCAAATAAAATGATTCTGATTCTGATTCTGATTCTGATATATTGATATATATATATATATATATATATATGTTTGTTTTTGTGTGGATGTGGAAGGGATATGTAGATATATTTGTATGTGTCTGATATCTGTAACTCTGATAAGTCGACACTTGTCTTTCTCTCTAACTGATATTTTAGGGTATGAAAAGACGGAAGATGTATCAGAGAAGACCTCCCTAGCTGACCAGGAGGATGCCAGACTAATATTCATCAATCAGCCCCAGTTTACGAAATTCTGCAGCAACCGCGTCAGGTAAGAGGGAGTACACTGAGGGAGTGTTATAATCATATTGTTTTCTCATGGACTGCAAAATGTATTTTGCCTTGCTGTGCGCTGTAGTGGCTTGATTTGTAGTCTCAATGGCTTGCTGCAGCCTACATTTATCAAGATGCAATGCATTGATTTCCCACAATCATTTGGTTGTCATTGGTATGCAAGTGAAAGCTCTTGGCTTGTTTTGTGGTTTAAAAATAGTGGCCTGGGTGATCCGTTGTTGCACTGTGTCTTCAGGGCTACACTGTGTGTTTCTTGTTTCTGGGCAATGACCAACTATTTCTACTCAATTGTGTTGTAGACAATTCCCACCCAGTAGCTAGGCCACTCTTATCCCTTAATGATAGCAAGCAGGGAGGGTGAATGTTGAAATGTGCTTTCTCAGAGACATGTGAAGCCAGTCACACAATGTGCCATCAGAGGACATCTAAATACGCTAGGGGGAAAACACTAACTGCCTGTTTCTGTTTATGTGAGCTAACATATGCTTGGCTAGCAATGCACTGAGTAATGGGGGAAGGGGGAGGGTCATCCTCCAGCCAAGGATGGCTGTAACATCACCCAGGATTAAGCTCACAATCTTCTGACCATATGGAGAAAATTTTGGACAGTTGTCCCTCTAACCAAGAAATGTTTATCTTTCATCGTAAACCCACTTGGACAATATTTCTATTTTCTGTAAACAAAATAAAATTGCATTCAAATTTTCCATCCCAGTTCGGTGGACACAAACAGAGGTATTGTTTTGGGTTTGGACCATGTTGCGGGTGATTCTACACTCTGTACATTATGTTTCTTCAGCCCTACAGGCAATAGGTGCAGGTTTTTCCAGTGTCATGTTTTCAGTACAGTGTCACTAACAATAAAAGATGCTTTTTATTTGTTATGTATTGGTTAGAACAGTTTACTCTTTCAGTTGCATTTATAACCTAAAATTATGCGTTATTTTACTGTGTGATTTTGCCTTTTTGGTAAAAAATTATTTGCAAACGGCTTTTTAATGTTCACTTTTTTTACTGAGGCAATCAAGAAAAAAGGCATTAAAATAAGACAAAATAAACGTGTGTGACAGTCACACAATTACATTCTGTACTGTGTTTTGCTACAGCATTTTGAATAGAATTCAGCAAAATCAGTGTTAAAAATGTAAAGACCTTACATGTATGAGGGCAATGATATTTACCTTTTCACAGAACATTTTTAAATTGCAAACTTAGGCAAAACTCTTGCTCTTTTCAATGTTATTTATGTACTATGCTCAAAATACTGCTACTATCTTCACCCTACTGTTATCACATGACATCATTATGTGGTTACTGATGTTCTGATGTTATCACATGACCTACTTCAGTTTGAATTTTGCAGTGCTGCAAGCAATTCTCTGATATTTACAGGTAAGGGTAGTGACAGTATTAGAGCATATATGATGTTTTTTTTCCTTGGTATCTGATCCAGCATTTTCTACTGATAACAGCCTATTGTGATAAAACCTAGCAAGACATTAGTTATGGTTGGTACATTATTGGGTCTTGAGTGTCAGATTCATATCTGGAAAGCCCCTGTTCGGTCCAGTTCCTGGTATCAGTTTTTTCACTGAGTTGCTGATTTTGCTAGCTGCAGGATTAGCTAGTTAGCTTAAATACAGTGAAATATTGGCTAACCTTTATCTTTTCTAGTTTTTTCATCATCTTGTTTATGATGCATTGTTTTTCAACACACATGGTGACAGCAATTCCTAGCAAAATAGGTGTTTGACTTTATATAAATCTTGTAAACTTTCTAGTGTAAGAAATAGAAAAAGTTGGAAAGTAAGAAATGGAAAAAGAAAAGAAAAAGTTTGAAGAAAACATTTCCATCTTACATGACTAAACAAGCAGTGTCAGTGGGTTAGTACTCTGAAAGATATGCCATTGCAAGAAAATGCTTTCTTTTACCAATCCTCTTTCACACATTCATATTTTTGTGTGTGTGCATGTGTGTGAATGGGTGTGAGCTTGTGTGTGTGTCTGTGTATGTGTGTGTGTTGGAGCGTTAGATAAATAAGGGGTTGAATATGGAACATGGTTTATGTGTGTATGTGTGTGTGTGTGTGTGTGTATGTTGAGTTGTAAGAGTGTGACGTGTGAGACCTCGGGGGCAGTAGGTGTGTCCCCCACAGACGCACTGCAGCAAACACATCTTCCACCTGGCCAAGAGTGTGAGAAAGGGAGTAGGACAAAGGGAAAGAATGAGAAGAGAGTGAAAGATAAAACATGTAGAACACGCTTGGAACAGAAACATGTAGTAGAATGAGTGAGGAGGAATAAGAGACATGAAAAGAGAGAAAGGCAGACAGGGGGCAGAAAAATAGAGTGAGTAAAGGAGTGAAAAAAGAAATGGTGAGATAAAGAGAGGGTTGGAAGAAAGAAAAGAAATGGACACAAGGGGGAATATGTGAGCACAGCCATGGACTGAGGGGAAAAAGCAGAGGAGAAATTGATGCTGAGAATGCAGTAAAGTTGATACTCCTGCGCCAGCTCAGTGCGTTCAAATTAAATATGAGCCAGATTGATGGATAGCAAGCGCAGCACAACTGGGCAGCTGGACACACTGGTATTTACAGTACAGGGCAGGATGGCTTCTGTCATTTTAGCACGCACAAACACCACTACTAGGAGGGCATGGTGTGAAGAGTGTTGATAGAGCGTAAAGACTGTAAATTGCTAAAAAAAAAAATTCATTCTCTCACCTTCTGTAAATGCTTTGGATTTTGGTTTTGTGTGACAAGACGAGACTCAAAAGCAAAAGAGAGAGTGCCTTCAGGAGTCTCCTCCATCTAATTCAAAGCATTTCCATTTTGTATCAGGATTTTCCTTATTTTATTTGATATATTTATTTGTTTGTTTTTTGATATATGTGTCACCACACTGACTCCCACTCAGTTGAGAAGCATTGCAGCTCCCATATAATACTATATGAACTATTCACACATTGGCAGGCGAAAACAAGTTTGGCAGATGACTCAGCAGAAGTGAATGCTGCTTCTCCACAGTTTAAATCTAAACTGTGGCTTTCAAATGGTAGAGCCCTGATGTGTACAAACTTTGTCATGCAATGAAAACAGGAAACCCCCGGTTTTACGCGGAAATCTACACAATAACGCGGAACCTGAAAATATTCTGCACAATTATTTTTGCTTTTTGTTTTTTTTTATGCATTTTTAAATTTACTTCTATATTATTAAGAAACAAAATACTAAAATACTTTTGTAGCATACATAGCAATCCGAACATGAATTCAGCTAAATTTAAATTCGTGTATGGGTGGCGCGGCCACATCCAGACGTTTTCTGGACCACTCTGCTCAGACTGTGCTCTTTTTTCGTTTTTTATTTATCTAATGTTTTGCCTTTCTACTTTAGTGTGTTTCAGAGAATTACATATTTTTTTATTTAAAACGACTTACTGTTTATGATATTTGCACATATATGTATATTTGTTCAGGATACATTTCACTATAACGAATAAAGAATCTGGAATCTTGAATCTTGAGAGCAGCTGTTCTGTTCTCATGTTTTCATTTCATTCATCTTCCTAAATTCCACCCAAACACCCTGCATGCGCCTCCTGGCAATGCACCTAGGTGCAAAAGAAGGTGTAAGACACTTGAGGAAAAGGATGAACTCCTGGATGTTCTCTGGAAGAAAAAGCTTCTTCAATGAGAGCACCGTACAGAGTTGGATGGGGTAGGGGGGATGAGAGGGGTGTGATTCGGAGCAGCATAGTGTGTGGGTGTTGCTGGACTTCTTAAAGCCCAGAAGCTGTATTACTGTATATTAAATTAAAAGAGGCTGTTGAGCTCAGTTGCTGTCCAAAGCCTGCTATAACCAGCGGTTCCCTACGATAATGTACTCCTTTATAATAACCCTGAATAATATGCGCCACGGAGTAACAGTAAATTATTGATTGAAAATATGATTGGTTATTGCCCCTACATTTTATTGTATTTATATTACTAAAAAATATATAACTTTGTTAAACTTAGTTTAAAATGAAATTAATGTGTTTTTGGAGCATATTTGGGGTATATTTATGGTTTACGCTAAAAAAGTTGGCCTTAACTCAACAACGCACCTTTTCACTATACGTGGGTGGTCTTGGAACGTAACCCCTGCGAAAGGCGTGGATCACTGTATACGGGCACATACTGCTGGACATCATCCTGATCTGCATCAGTAAACAAGGTCTGCTAACAGCTAACAATGAATGCTGAACACAAGAACACAACAGGATTCCTGTCATTTCAGATACAGTCCTCAAAAGCCAAAAAAACTATTCCTAACGGAGATGTTTTTAAGATGTTATTTTTTAGACATTTTATTAAAGTGTTCTCATTCACTACCTGGGCCTCTTTCAATTGCTCAGTACCAACACAGAGTGGTCTCGATGCTGGCTTTGAAGGAGTATATTGGGTGATTTATACTTGCATAATGAGTTGTCACCAAAATTGTGAGTTTAGGATTTGCCAAAATACAGTCACTGTTTATGGTTTTCATTATAGACAGTAAATACGAGCATGGAGTGTTCTGCAGTATGGTTTCACATTCGGATGCACTATTTTGAGCATGTACACATTTTTGAATATTGTACTAAAATCATTACATCCCTACTAAACACAGCGAGAATAGCAGAGTATAGCCTACTGTTTATGGCGGTATCTATAAGTAGTTCTAGGCTCCATCTGCATTCCCAGATAGCAGCATATAATCTGCTGTGCACAAAAGTTTCATTAAACAGCCATTGCAATACCTGTGCCATAATTGCACTTTGATTGTATAGTTCTATATCAACTGTATTTCAAGCTGATGCTTTCTCTACTAAAGCTTAGCTGTGATACTGCTTGTGTAATTCCTAGTTGCAGAGATGATGCAGTTTGTATGAAAGTGTCTCTTCCACTTCCCCTTCCCCCACTGTGCAGATAAAGCAGTAGCATTAACAGGTCGGCTCTGGATGGGCATCCTCTGTCAGGCCAGGTTAGTGTAAGGATTCCTGCTGCATGAGTGGATGGGGAGCTCCCTTTGCTTTCTGTTGATTTGTTTGTTCGTTTGGCTATTTATTTCTTTTACAGCCCACAAACAGACACACATGAATGGACTTCAGTCTGAAGTGCCCTCTGTTGTGTTTAAGATGCAATCTCAAGTTGAACGTCTGTTAGGAAGAAATCGGACACTAGCCTAAGGGGACATTATTTTTCTTTTTTTGTGCATCTATTTTGTACAAGCAGCACATTGCTACTAAGACAGGCCCTCATAATAATAAGCAATTTTAAGAACAAAAGAAGAATTTCATGATAAATGTCACACGTCACAGCAAGTAGTTACAAAAGTTACGATCTGATTTGTTTCCCAGGTTATTTGTGATAACGGGCATTTTTTCCACCATGACTGTGTAATTCCTTTGTGTTTATATTGTTTAGTAATGACCCACTTTACACTGCAGTTAATTGCCCATACAAAAACAGAAATTGGTCCATTTTTCTAAAATAATATTTTATTACATAATGGCTGAGCTGATCTACTGTGACCAAACCATGGCCGTTATAATTTGCGATCACAATCTCCAGTATATTTTGTTTTATTCTGAGCTTGGTAACAGAAGGAATATACCAGAAACATTGTGGTATAAACTTTAAAATTCATAGATCTACTTTTTTTTTTATTCCAGGACTGTCTTAATTAAGAAATGTTATAATCAACTGTCATTTAAATAACTGCTGTTAACAGTCTAAATTGTGTGTTTTTCACCGTATGCAATTTATTGAGACTAAATAGGCTGATTAGCTATAGTGCTGCTTAGCTATAGATAAATTAGCTGCCAACTGATGACTGGCCGCTCAAATAAACTAATCAAGATTAACATGAATTGATTAAACTCTGTTAGTCATGTCACCCTATGTTAGACTGATTATATTAAGAACCGTATAATCTTTATGATCAGTCATGTTGGTGCAAGTTTGTGTTCAGTGTGTGTGTGTTAGTGTGCTAGATATGTTGTGGTCATCTGGTTGCTTGTCAGGCTGGATCTCATTGGAATGCTAATGTAAGCTGGAGAGGCTGTCGGGGTCTTGGACCTCCCCTAGTGGAGTGTCTAAGCCAAGCTGCTGCCCACAAACTGCTGACCGAAGTGCTTTGCACAAAGAAGGACACTAGTAGAAAACACAAACAGCATCTCTCTTGAAGTTCTTTTGCAAGGTGTAAACTCGTAGACCACAGAAAATGCTTGACACCCCAACACATACATGCACAGAGACTCAAGTTTACATAGCGCTCTGAATTGTATGTCCACCTGAAGAGCAGACGTGAGTAAGCTCCAACAGACCACAACTTTCACTCCCTTAAATAATGCAGCATTTGTAATGAATCTCTGTGGACGCAAAATGACCAGCATTTAAGCTTGGTAAGTTATACCACTCATGACCACACAAACAGTGGGAACCTTCTCATGTTTTACATGCAGGTGTAAGAATCTTTTGAAATGAGATGACTCTGTACTGATATTTTGGCCACACATCATTACACAAATAACTTCTGCTGTAACCCTGACAGAAACATGAAAACCCTTAGATCAGCATGGGTTCAATAAGATGTTCTGTGAGGCTGTTTACACAGTGCATTCATATGTGTTTCATATCTGCAGACATACTTGGGCTAAATTAGAAATGTTAAAATCACCAAACAGTGAAAAGATTCTTTACAAAACGAATGGGCGAGCCCGGCTTAAATATTTTCAATAGACCAGAGCTCAAGAAGGCCCTTGGTTTGAGGATAACTCCAAGCCAAATTTTACTCTTCCTTATTTCTACTCATTGTTTAAGAAGAAATCATATGCAAGGTTTAAACAGCCTAGGGCTGCGTAATACATTATTGTTATAACAATATTGGTTTCTGCAATACTAATATTGCTGAACATGTTGTATGCAGCTGAGTTTTCAAGGTTTTAAAGGTTCTGTATTCTGTATTTTATGTCTGATTCAGATGTTATAGGGGGTGGTGCCCCAAAAATATAATTCAATTAACATTCATTCATTCGTTTACAGACAGCACTGGGCTAAAATCTCCCCTTAGCCAGAATCTCTTAAGTCCTAGAGGACTAGTGAAAATCACAGGTTCAGCTAAGGTATGAATTAATCAGAAATGGGGATTAGAAAACTATTGATCCTGGAGGAAATAAAATGACCTGGGCTGAGAAGTTTCAACTTCAATGCGTGTATATGTTTCCTTTTTAAGGATGAGGGAGTGAACATACATTTGTTGATCCTTGAATGATATTTACATACTTTAAGCTTTTTTAATTATAATAAATTGATTTTTCAAAAGTAAATTAATAAATGTACATTAAATAAGTGAGGCAGCGGGCAGCCAGGAAAACAGTGCCTGGGGAGCAGTGTGTGGGGACGGAAACATAGTAAAATGTACCTGATTAGGGGTCTTGGGAATCAAACCCATGACTTCCTGATAGCAGGACCTCTAGGCTACCAGCTGCATTTAGCAAAAGGAATCACAACTTGTAGAAATATTATATTTTAGTTATATTGTGCAGCACTAAACATTGGCACTTGAAAATCTTGAGAAGATTTTCAACTGTAGAAAGCAGCATTTGATATAAAGATTTTATAAAGATCAACATGTTACGTGTTTATGTTTACATTTGTAGAGTATGGGATGTTTTGATGTGGTTCATTTAAAGTGGCTGAAAACATATTTAAACATGTGATGGCTTAAAAAGTAGCCCTAAACCTAACACTAACGTACTCTAGCGGAAGACGCCAGCTGTAGCAAACAGTATGTGGAAAAATGCGAAGTAGCACTGTTCATACAGTACTATATCTTGCTATAAAAGAGAGCAGAGTTGGATGGAAGAGGGGCAGACTGATCTGGAGTAAGTCTTAAGATCATGCTGATAGTAGTGAGCCACACTGCTTTGGTACAACTGCCATACAGCACGCAGTGTACGTAGCTAATCAATTTAAGCTAGATAAAAGAAAGGAGAACGTGATGAGAGGGTGAAGAAGAAAAGAAGTGTGTGTGTGAGTTGTAAGAGCTTACAGATACACTGTGCCTTACTCTGCTGATCAGATGCTGGAAAAGGGCCAGATAAACCGGAGAGAGACGGGAGTAAGGCAAGCTGCTGCCAGAACTTTCCATCTCGTATTGTACCGCTAATTGGCTGCAGTGTGCTATTGTCTGATAGTGATCTCTGAAAGACGGATCAGTGAGGCTCACTCACAATAAGAAGGGTGCTATCACTTTTCACCAACTGTCTGTCTCTACTCTACTGTGGCAGGAGCGTATGTGCGTGCACGTGTGTGTTTCTGCCTGTGTAAACGTGTCTCTGTGTGTGTGTGTGTGTGTGTGTGTGTGCACTTTTTTGTCAGACCTTTTCTGTGTAATTATTAAAAGAATATTCCAGCACTTTTAAATTTAACCTCTATCTGCTTGACTGGAAGTATGTGGTCATGCAAACAGCCCTCACCATCAGCACAGCTCAGAGAGTTTTGCCCCTATAGAACATATCTCCACCTTGTGGGTTGCATGATCACCCTAAGAAAAGAGAACTGGCGCGTAACCTGATGGTGTGAGCAGTCATGAAGTGGTTGACCCACTCACTCCTTTCATTTCTATTGTAAGTGTGACAATTTCTCTTCAGTGTGACTGAGTCTATGAGACATTTGCAGCACATAGAGGAATTGATCAAATACGACCTTAAAAAGGGTTCAATGGTCATTCACTAAAGGGTGTTTATATAGAATAATAAATATTTAAAGCCCTCTAAGAAATACTATATGGTTAGTCTTCTACAGAGGTGAGCTGTGTTCAGTTCCCACACTAGGAGCTCACCACATTACTCCCTAGGCAAGCCTCCTAACACTGTATTCGCCTCCATCTGTGATACTCAAAAAACGTAAGTTGCTTTTAATAAAACTGTCTATGAAATTGATGTATAGAACCACTTTTGCGTTAATTCCTTCACTATGTATAGCTTTTATGTTATGTTCAGCACCCATCAGAGGGTTATACACAACATATGGTTAACTATTACGTTAGACTTCCATTTGGATGTTTATTAAGTGGTACACCAAGGACAATGAAAAAGAAAGCATGGAGGTAGAGAACAGGTGTATACTTTTTCTTTGCTGTGTAAAAAAGCTCATCGATTGTAGCACATCAGATGTGAAACTTTCTGCTTTATACTCTTCCATGTTTGGTGTAGGTGTTGTCATTGTAAGCCAGAGTTTGTTCTATCTAATTTACTTTTATGGCCAAAATGAATCTTTATTTGTGTATGATTACTGGTCCTCCCACCGCTTAAGTATGATTAGCTGTTTTAGAATCATTAGTGTTCATCAATGATAAATCCTTGTTACCAGTCACACTTGTTAATACAGTCTGGCCAGTAAACCACACCTAGATTTTATTTGGGAATAAAAAATGTTTTCCAGTGCTCAAATCCTTGAGTTCAGAACAAGACTGATGCTGTCGACAGCCATGATAAAGATAATTAGGTGAGGGTGGGCTGTTATGTGACCAATTTAGAGTCTTACAGGGGGGTATAAAGAGAGGTATACATTTGTGTACATCACCCCAAAGTGCCTGTCAGCCTGCGCCCTAATGTGGGTGTAAATCAGTCTCAGATACTGAGACTCTGCCAAAGAGCTGCCACCATAGCTGCATTTCTTTATGTCTCTTTTCCTCTCACACACTCTCGCATTTGCTTTTGTTTTCTTTGTGTATCTCTACGCTGTCGCTTTTTTAAATTATTGTATTGTAAAACAGACCCAGATGCAAAGCTATGTACAAATGTGTGAGAATATGTAATCGACCAGCTAATAAAATCTCCAAAGGAAACTGCTCTGCCATGCACAGTCATTACTGCAGTGTTGTTTGTTTGCAGTGTGTTTCATGTGTAATATGTCTAAAGCTGAAGCATGGGTTGATATGGTGTGGTTAGGTGGGCATCAGTGGGGTTTTGAAACTTGGACAGGAGACATGAGTGGGATCTAGTGGGACGGGACTGGGAAAATCGAGGCGATTATGTGGTCATGAGATTAATCCCGATACTGTAACCTCATTCTCCTCTTCGTTTTTTCTCTTCCCAGCACAGCGAAGTACAACGTGCTGACCTTTCTGCCACGGTTCCTTTACTCTCAGTTCAGAAGAGCAGCCAACTCCTTCTTCCTGTTCATAGCCCTGCTGCAGGTAAGAGATAGTTCCAAATCCACCATCAGCTCTCACAGCTAAAGATACACATCTGTCTGGCTCAGTTTACAGTAATGCCTGTGATGAACTTTAGATAACCCCAGCAGACTTCCTGGGAATCATCCTTTCCATAAATTTAATGTGAGTTGTAGTTTATTTGTAGTGTAAAGTACTTATTTTTTTAAAGCCCTTTAATTTTTTTAAGTCACTGTTTCCTCATACCTCCATGTTTGGGGATTTTTGTCTGGGTTTTGGCCTTGTGTGTGTCTGGAGTTTTTTCATGATGGCGTGAGTTTACTCCGGGGTCTCTGGTTCCTCCCACATTCAAAAGACTTGCATGTCAGGTGAATTGGGAAGTCAAAGGCCTCATTTGCACTGCAGGTCTTGATGCTCAATTCTGATTTGTTGCCTATATCCGATTTTTCTGACCTTCTGTTTAGACGTTTTTAAATTGTGACCCTTATGCGATTCACATGTTTACTCTTGCTAGAGCAAAGGGGGGTTGTTACACCACACAGTAGCCGAGGTAGCCGACGAACGTGAAATATGCTTAATGCTAGCTCTGCGACATATGCAAATCAGCCAAATAACACCATGAGGCGGAGAAGAACGAAAAGGGCGATTATTGCATCCTGCGCATATACTTCAGTTATTACGTCCTCAACTATTCAGAAGAACATCTGCTTTGTCAAGTTTGTCCGCATTCTGCCTCGCATTTCGCCCGGCCATCCCTCTGCAGGTGTGCCTCGGGGTTGCACTCTGGTGGCTTTAACAGGTGCGGGCTGTCGCACAGTTAATGACATACAGAACGCAAAGCCTAGGAAATTCCGATGTGCCTGTTTACATGACAGTCGCATTGGCACATATCTGATTTATTTCCACATATGAACGAGGCCTGAATCTGATCTCAAAATATCAGAATGCATACGTTTTTTCCCTGTTCACACAGTCGTGGATCAGATCCAATCTGTGTCACATATGACCAAAAAATCCGAATTGGGTCACATTCAACTTACAGTGTAAACGAGGCTTATATTAACTGTAGGTCTGAGTGTGTGACTGAATGGTGTGTGTAGGTGCACCATGCGGTGGGCTGGTTCCCCACCCAAAGTCCTTGCGTTGTCCCCATAGACTCTGGGATAGACTCTGGATACCCAGATTACGCAGGCACAGAAAATGAATCAATTAATGAAAACCCTGTTATAGCCTGTAGTACAATAGTAAGGTTGTAGTATAATGTGCTAATTATGATTTATACTGAAACACATGCACACACATATGCACACAGACACACGCACACAAACACACACACACACTCATAACAGACACCAGTAGGCCACAAAATATAAACCTCTCATGTGTGAAGTAAGTAACATCGAGTATCTTGATTCAATTATGCAGCAACAAGTCACACGTACTTTAGCGCAACACCAACACAAACTGTGGCAAGTTAAAGCAACTTGCCAAACTACAAAAGCTGTTTTGGAAAGGTTTAAAGATCATGACAGAGTTCAGCGTGTTGACACGGCCTCCAAATTCTTCACATCTTAATCCAATCAAGCATGTGAGGTGTGCTTGACAAACTTCTTATTCGAGGAGGTCCCAACTCATATCTTACGGGATCTTCTGCTAACATAAATAAATGAATGTGTGTGTATCTATACATTAAATCAGCAGGTGGCTGCAAAACATAATGTATAGATTATTGGTTATGAAACAGGCGATGACAGAGCTGAAGCATGTGTAGTGATTTTAGTTAGCATGCTGTTAGCTTTGAGTGTACATTTGCTTATTTGAACTGATGACCTTGGGAGGAAAAGTGGGGAGAAAAAGGGGAGAGAGGGCTTTGGATCACAGGTGGTCTGTGTCTTGATTACGCAGCTGTCAGTGCGGCGACCTTGAATAAGCAGACATGCTGGTGAGGAGAGTAATGCGGGCACAAATAGGACTCTACTGCAGGAAAGGTGTGGCTTACTTCATGCGTAAAAGCTTTTACACAAACCATGATTGCAGCTGGAAAGCCAAGTTGATAGTTTTATTTGAAGTGCTTTGAGATGTTTATACACCTCACTGGTAAAAACACACTGATTTGATCCAACATGGTTTGCTGGCCAGCAATGTGGGCTGTCAGTGCTCTGTGATGTAAGAAAGCAGTGTAAGTTATCTCCAGATTGAAGGGGATTCTGTTACCTTCGTGCTATTAAATGTCTCCCCACAGACACAAGCCGGTGCTCCCCATGCTCTCAGCTGATGCTATCAGCCCTCTTTCTGTCTTTCCATGTATATCAGGGGTGCATATTTCAGTGTTCGTTATAACTACAGTCACATTCTCTATTACAGAGCAGATTTGGTTCACCTACAGCCTGGTTGGGTACAGGAAACGGAGTTCCACTTGTTTAAGTGAGATCACAGTTCTATGTGGACTTACTGTTATTTATTTATTTATTTGACTGAGGGCTTCCTGTTTGATTCATAGACCTAAAGGATCAGTTGAACACCATATCTGATGAGTCTGTATAGACTGTAGCACATTAGAGCAGTCAGTAGAACTTTTGAACAGTCTACTCTGGAGCTGACAAGGCCTGACGTTTTAATCAAATCCTAAATGTAGCCCAGGAACATTCACTTAAAAAAATTGAATTTTTCTGGGGAATAAAACATGTCCCCAGATGCAGTCGATCAGACATGACATAGTTTGAGTTTTGATCTTTAGTCTATGGCATCACTATTCCTTTTTATTCTGATCAAACCTCAGAAAATGAGATGTTGTGATGCATATCATGTATTGACAAACTATTCTGAGGTACTTTTATGTTATATTTTTGCCAATTTACCCACCCCTACGATGATGAATAAAATTTCAAGGATGAATGTGGTTTATAGACCAGCTCTGTGACTCCTGAATATAAAAATTTAAGCTAATTTGATTCCTACAAAATGTGTACAATTGGTTCCAACAGGATTCATAGACATATATCACAAACTTGTTTAAATGAATGAAGAAAAGTCCAGGGAGCTCAGTTGAACGGCATTACTGACCAGACTACCAGGCTGTCTGTAGATGCATGAGAGTAGTCTGCAGAAAATTATAGCCTTCTACAGCAGAGCTGTTTGTAGAAATGTCCATAGGAGAATCCATAGCAGTAAAGTTGAGTGCTGCAGAAGAGTGATGTTGTGTGTACGGAGTTGCTGACTCCTGCTCACACATCTCTACTTACGCCTGTCACGTCAGTGGTTAATGGTCTGCCCTCGGGGCATTATTCTCACCTCCTGTTGACAAATCACACACAAACACACACACAGACGTACACACACACATGTGCAAAGTCTCCAGAAGAAGCATGGGAGTTCTGTGCTGCTCCCTGAGGAGGGAGGAATCCATCATGAAGCGCACAATCTGTCATACCCGTCCAAGTCCCCAAAGATCAGAAATTCATAACAGATTTCACAGATAGATGTTTGTATGTGGAATGGACATCTATAGGTGACATTGGGTTGGGTCGCTCTTCTGTCATTGGTTAAAAACTTGAATACAAACTTATATTGCAATCAAACCAGTACTCATAACCATTATTTTTTGCTCCGTCTCAGCACCTAACAAACCTAAACTAAGTATTTACTAAGCCTGGTTAAAGCAGAGTTAGAGCAGAACTGCAGAAATGTTTGAGAACCACAGGTATATGAATATAATTTTATTAATATATATGTGTTGTAGCAAATTCCTGACGTCTCACCAACGGGACGATGGACGACACTGGTCCCCCTGCTCTTCATTCTTGTGGTGGCGGCAGTGAAGGAGGTTATAGAAGATCTGGTGAGATATCCTTTTCTCTTCTTATTAAACACACCAACAATACACCTTTAGTTCATATATTTAAGGGGGACTGTGTTCAAATTGCCAAAGGGCTCTTCGTATTTATATGGAGGATATGATCTATAGACTGGGTATTATTTTCCACATCTCTCATTACGTTTTATTAATTCTACTAAAACCGAGGTTCCAAAAGATTTTAATTAAAATTTTATCTTTCCTCTGAGTAACCAGGAAATTAATAGGATTAATTTAGATTTTGATTAATCAATTATTTTATTCAAAGGATTAATGAGGTCTGTAAGTTTTCAGTGCACTCAAGGCCTTCTGGTTTTGATATTTCTGATCTGCTTGAAGGCAGGTATGTGTTGTGAGATGATTAAAAAGACTGCAGGAAATCACCAATCGCCCTTTTTTACGTCGATTTGTATCTCATTAGTGTTGTAAATGCATTCGAGGTTCTTGTAAAATTGCCCCAGAAGAGTGTGTTGAGGGTGAAGCTGCTGACTTCTGAGGATTCTCAGCAGTGCATTGACCCATAGCCGAGCCTTTCTCTGCTCCGGATCCCTGCGGACGGTTATTCGATAGCTCTGCCCTGGATCCTGTGTTCAGATTGGCCAGCACAGCACTTTTTAGTCTCCTTTGATAGACAGGATGGAACTGTTAGGTCATGTTTTACTGGCACTAAAGGACATTAGGGAGCACACTAGTGTTTATCTTCAGATGCCTCCTTACCCTCACGTTCACATTTGCTTATTTCTGGACCAGCATCTCTTTCAATTCAGCAACCGTACAGCATGCCTTGGGCAGGAAGGGTGTCAGAATACTATAGGAAGTCTAGATGACTATATGGTAGTAAGCTGTAATGTGGTATCACAACAACCAAATGAAGTTTTGAAGCACTTCAGTGTAAAGAATTCTAGAGCACACAAACACAAACTTTTATTCTCACCATGGTGATAAATGTCTGTCCTGTTTTCCCATTAATTATAATATAGAAAATGGTCAATTTAACTGATAGGCAACATTTATGCTCAGATATGCTTGTTTTCAGCTGAAATTATATTAATTGGTTTCAGCAATATTGACCATAACAGAACC
>JBBKCR010141575.1:0-20513 GCA_037577295.1 Ladigesia roloffi | reverse complement strand
TGTGTGTGTGTGTGTGTGTGTGTGTGTTTGGGTGTGTGTGTGTGTGTGTGTGTGTGTGTGTGTGTGTGTGTGTGTGTATATGTTTTGATGTGTGTGAATGTGTGCCTGTGTGAGTGTGAGTATGCGTTTGGATGATTGTGTAGGACACTCATCCAAAGTACAAACTATGTGTCCATTCAGTCAACAATGATCCTTATGATATTTCTGCAAAGCTCAAAGCACTTTTCAGAGAGATGCATCTTCCTTTTCCTTTTATGGAAAATTAAATATAAAGCCTGGATTCAAAACAGGGTTTATGGACTCAATTCATCTCAACTATGGTATAATTATATTTCATAAGTAAAGAAAAGAACCACAGGGACAGAATTCTGCAAAATTACCTTTTTTCTGACACTGAAATTTCCATCTGTGTTCTCTCAGTTTACCAGAGCACAAATGGGAAGGATTTTCTTTATCAGTCAAATTATATGGCAAAAATGCTTAGTCCTGTTATGAATTTAGTCAAGTGGATCCTTTTGGTCAACTAATTATTGTCAGCTCGGAGGCTTGAATGTGGGACTCGAGAGGTGAGCTATGAATGTAGCGTGGTGGATGAGCCCAGTTGCGGAAACAAACGAGAGAGCTGGTACCTACGCACTTTGTTCTGAGAACGCTCCAACTGATGATGAGATGATGAGATGAGATTCCCACCAAGGAATCCTCGTTCTCGTACGCACACAGAGAGGGTTGAGGAGAGGGACTGAGAGGGAGAGAAAGTACTCACGGTACCGTAAGACTAGGATGAGGAATAGATGCGTGTGTATCTAGGGAACCCTAATGTCTGGGTGCTTGGTGCCACCTGATTTCCTGTTTATATAGACCCGGCGTGCATTACGTCTGATTACCCATGACGTCACGCTGCCTGGTGCTTTCGACAATTATTAGAAAAACAACAAAAACTATTATTTCTCAATAAAAATGTTAAATGAGACTCAATCAGATTTTCATTCAAAACATAAGTAAACAGAATCACATCACTAGAAAATTATGTTTTGTGTTGTTTCTTCTGACCATATATACATATTGTTGGATAGGAATGTGTTAACAATGGCCTTGGTAACACAGCCTATAACTGAAACTAGCCTATAACTGAAAAAAAATCCAGAACAATTGTACACATAAATTGAAAAAAAAAGATTAGCTTCATGTACAGGTCTACTCCATTTACCTAACAACCATCACACCATCACAACCACCATAATAAATTACATTCCATCACTGTATGCTTATGATTGACTGGTTTGATTTCATGTATTAGAATGCAACATAATTAAAGTCCCCGTTGGTGTAACGGTCAAGCATCCCAATATTTTTGTACAATTTTATATTTAAATTATTATTATTAAACAACCATACAAATTGTGTCATTTCAAATGTGCAAACATGTGGTATTATTAATCAATGTATAGGAACCATCAGATGGTCTACATCTGAGCCTGAATCAAGTGATCAAGGATGGAATAGCAGATGCTGTTTGCACAAATCAAATGTGTAGACTATCTCTCTTTGAGGACTGAACTAAAAAACACTCTTGATAATAAAAATTTAGGAACTCAAAGTATGACTCACTCATATGAATCATCACCTTGTTTACCTGAAACAACTTAACATCTGTTAATGTAACTCAGAAAATAAATTGTAAATGTTTGCAACTAGTAATAAAATATAAAAACATAAGAAGGACTAGAAAGTCACTTTTGTGAAATGGTCACATTTTCCATTTCCATTGCAGATTTGTAAGTTTACACTATTTGCAAGTACAGAGCTTTCAGCAGCATTTTACCTTCATGTTAAAGGAGCTACAATATATGGACAAATGTAATTGGAAATATGACCATTACACCAATAGGTGTTTTTACAGCACTGCATTCAAATACATAAACTTCAGCTTGGATTAAGAAGGCCTGCCTAACAATCTCTGTTCCAGCACATCCCAAAGATACTGGATGGGGTTTCTGAGGCCAATCCAGTCAAGTTCGTCCACACAGAACTCAATCAGCTATATCTTTATGGGGTTTGCTTTGTGCTCTGGGGGACAGTCATCCTGGAATAGAAAATGTTATTCTTTAAATTGTGTCCACAATTTTGGAAGTATGGCGTTGTGCAAAATGTCTTGGTCTGCTAATGTATTGAGATTGCCTTTCACTAGAAGTAAGAGGACAAAGTAAATTAGCCCAAAACAGTCAGCTTTGTAGCCCAAAACAGTCAATGTGTCCCACTACATTTGTACGTATATATAGTGTACCTCAGCCAGGTCAGACATAGGAATTTCCATTATGAATTTGAAATTAAGTGGCATACAAACATTGATTGCAAATATCCAGGACGAAAACTGAAAAATAGCTCACATGTATCTCAGCTCAGATTCTCTCCGCACCAGCACATCGCGTATCCTCTCGATTTTGAAAAGCTCCCCCTCAATATCGTCCACTGTGATAGTTGAGTCAGCCATCGAAACAATGCCCTCTTCATCTGTGGGGCAAAAGGAGAAAATAAGCACTTATGATGAATGTTATATTTCATTTACAGATATTTATTGCTCATTGAGAGTTTGAGAGAAATCAAAGGAGATTGAATGTTTTTGCACACATTTCAGAAACTTTATCTGCCACTTTGTAAATTCTTCTACGGCACAGTGGCACAAGGCTTAGTGTCGCCTCACAGCAAGAAGGTCCTGGGTTCGACTTCCGGGGTTGGGTGCAGGGTCTTTGTGGAGTTTGCATGTTCTCCCCGTGACCGCATGGGTTTCCTCCTCCCACTACCAAAAACATGTGTGAATGGGGATAGGTTGATTGAGCACACTAAATTGCCCCTAGTTGTGACTGTGAGTGTGTGGCCCTGCGAAGTGCTGGCGACTGTCCAGGGTATAACCCGCCTTCGCCTGTAGCAGCTGGGATAGGCTAAAAATGCCTATTATGGTGTAAACCCTAAATATGTCCCCATATATGCTCCCAAAACACTTATATTGCCCATATAGAAAATGTAAAAATGTAAAACCATATCCAAACAGTTAACCATGAACTGCTGTCTCTCACACTGCAGGTGTGTAAAATACTGATGATACCTATGGACGATAATGTAAATAATTTTCTTTGGTTTGTGCTGTCATTTCTTAAGCAGGGTAAGTACAGTTATAAATTAATTTAATTAACAGTAATTAAAATACAGGACTTTAAACACAAAAAAACTAAACAATAAAAGGACCACTTGAGATCCATGCAAGACATACCAAATGGCACCAATCCACAACAAATAGAAATAAATAATGTACTCAGATTGGCTAATTTCAAACCTCCGGCCTCTGAGTACAGGGGACTGTGATGCCTGGGCCTCATCTGCCATGCCCCCTCAATCTTGTGCTGGTTGTTTATGTTTGGGAGCCCAAACATTAACAACCAGCACAAGGAGGAGAGGCATGACGGATGAGGCCCGGATATCACAAAAAGCGGTTTCTGCAAACAATTATTAATTTGGTTTTGAGAAAAAATCTGCAAGAGATTCAATCCAAAAAGCCTGACATGTGAATGAATATGCGGGCATTTAGTATTTTTCCAAATAAATATATTTCATATTGTCCTGAACATGTTGATTCCATACTGTAGTTATACAAAAAAGTTTATTTCACCTTTTCCCAATCTGGTAAAAAATTGGTTTAATAGTACTGGATGATGAGGAAGATGAGGAAAATAAAATATTCAGTCAAATGAATTCTTAAATGGAAAATTTTAATAAACAGAAATGGAAAATTTTGCCAGTTGAAAAGATCTGTTTTGGTAAATTGACATTTCTTAAATGTAAAAGTACTGTTGGTTCTGACTGAGGAGAAGCTAAACTGACAGAAAGTGCTTTACTGAAGTGCTCATGTTAGTAGCACAGTCCTCCAACCATGAAACTTCAGCCTTCCATGGAAAATGTTATTCAATGAACCAGAAGCTGCGGTCACTGCATCTCCATGCTGCATGAGTCAGTCCACTGGTGTTGACCAGTGACATTCCAACAACAGCCTGGCCTTGCTCCTTAATCCATCTCCACGGAAACAAGCAGGAAATTAGAATTGGTTCCACAGCACACGATCACTCCTGCCATTTAACATTAGGCAGGCAAAGCTTCACACTACATGCATCGTTTTACAAGACAGCATATATGCATGTGTATCTATTTATCTTTATAGATAGACAGATATATAGACAGCTAGACAGATAGACAGATAAATAGATGGATAGATGTGATGATATTGGTATGGGTATGTGGATGTGTGTAGCACCAGCTTTTATAAATAAATGAACTTCTACCGCAGCTTAAATTAACAAGGCACATCCTTATTTCATTACAGAGATACTTCAGTATTTTTAAACCTAATATCCATCTGCTGCATTTGTAGCATATGACCAGATAGCATGGATGTGTTTTAAACATGCATTTCAGTGTGGGCACAGTAAAAGTTGTTTTACAACAACAAACTGCTTTTGCTTGCAAATGTTTTGCACCACTGATCATGTTTTTGTTCAATTTCTTAGTATAAACAGGTACATATATTCTCAACATTTTAAAGACACTAAGCAGTACTGGCTCATCATGATTATGACTAAACAGACACAACATACAAGTACGCAAATGTGAAAGAAGATTCAAGCAGACACAGATCCAGCCATGCACTCATCTAAGGAATTGACTAACAGATGACAACAGGTGGGCTCTCATCTGTCCCCAAACTCCCGCAGTGGAGATGTTAACATCCTCCTACCTCCTACAGCTGCTGCATGCCAAGGGAATATTAACACCTATACTTTCTCAATCTCTGTCTCTTTCTCTCTCAGTTTCTCTCTTTCTACCTCCTTTCCTTGCCCTCTTTCTCATTAAAGTTATAAGTCATGAGTCATCTCGCTGTGCCACAGCACCGTGATTGGCTTTTAATTGCCTGACCTTGTCAGAGAATTGAAGATCCTAAGCCCTAAGCAAACCACATCAATACCGCTGGGGAATAGAGAGAAAGGAAGGAAGGAATCAAAAATAAGGTTAATAACGCGTAGATAAGCACCGGTAAAATTTGTGAGTCATTAATTTGTGACTGGCCAGTGCAGTTGTGTGTGCGCATTTATTTGCATGCACTCTGCTAAGCTGTCATCACTTGCATGTGATTCTTAAATCATTCTTGACAGGTTGATTTCTTTCTGTCACTTCGTTTATCAATGTGGGCTCTCTGGGCATGCTCTGTTCAGCTCACTACACACACTGTCGGCTCTGTCCACGTCTAGAGTGCTGTCCATCACAGGCTGAGAGGAGAGGGAGAAAAACAGTCCCTGACACTAACTGGGATACGTGCTGGAATATTTCACGAGACAGGACATTCAAGGCATCCTGCTTTACATTTTCGAACTTGCTGTCTTCTGTGGTCTACACCGATGTCTTCCTCTTATAACCTACCAAGTAGTTTCTCCATACAACACACAGTTGACTAGGAACAACATTTTTGCCACATTCCATGTTATTGCATGGTGTTTGTGGTGTTTTAGAAAGTGGTAATCATTTCCTTCCCAGTGTGTGATTCCATCTGATAAAATATAGATATTAATAAATAACAATGTTTGTTTGAGATATGTTTATGCATATAGTAAAAAAATAGTATGCAAATGTTGACAGGAACTGATCATTTGGAGTGGGGTAGGACAACGTCCCTCAGACCAAGGCAGGAGCCTCAAATAGTTACATTTACACACATGGACAAAATTGTTGGTACCCCTGAAATGTTTCCAGAAAATCAAGTATTTCTCACAGAAAAGTATTGCATTAACCCGTTTTGTTTTACACACATTTATTCCCTTTGTGTGTATTGGAACAAAACAAAAACAGGAGGGAAAAAAGCTAATTTGACATATTGTCACACAAAACTGGATAAATAGGATTGTTTCAAGCATGTGATGCTCCTTTTAACTCACCTGGGGCAAGTAACAGGTGTGGGCAATATAAAAATCACACCTGAAAGCAGATAAATAGGAACAAAGCTCACTTAGTCTTTGCATTGTGTGTCTGTATGTGCCACACTAAGCATGGACAGAAAGAGGAAAAGAGAACAGTGTGAGGACCTGAGAACCAAAATTGTGGAAAAATATCAACAATCGCAAAGTTAGTCCATCTCCGGATAATGATGTGCCTTTCTCCACAGTGCGCAACATTATCAAAAGTTTGCAACCCATGACACTGCAGCTAATCTCCCTGGGCATGGAAAAGAAAAATTAATGAAATATTGCAACGCAGGATAGTCCAGGTGGTGGATAAGCAGCCACAAACAAGTTCCAAAGAAATTCAGTCTGTCCTGCAGGCTCAGGGAGCATCAGTGTCAGCATGATCCATCTGTCCATGTTTAAATAAAAAAACGCAATGGCAATAGACCCAGGAAGACCCCACTGCTGACACAGAGATATCAAAAAGCAAGGCTACATTTCGCCAAAATGTACTTAAGTAAGCCAAAATCCTTTTGGAAAAATGTCTTGTGGACAGATGAGACCCAGATTGGGCTTTTTGGTAAAGCACATCAGTCCACTGGAATGAGGTCTACAGAGAAAATACCACAATGATGTTTTGGGGTTGTTTTGCCGCCTCTAGCACTGGGTGCCTTAACTGTGTGCAAGGCATCATGAAATCTGAGGATTACCGAAGGATTTTGGGTTGCAAGTGTCAGAGAGCTGGGTTTGCATTCGAGATCTTGGGTCTTCCAGCAGGACAACGAATCCAAACAAAATTTTGTTAGATCCTCATGAGATCTTCAAGAAAAAACAACTAAATCCTCTACAAAAAACCTATAAGTATATAAAATTAAACTTTCAGATATGAGACTAGCTTTCCAGAGGAAAAACTTAGTACAATACAAACACATTACCTGTGTTGTGGTGTGGCATGACTCATTAAAGGTTTCTGAATGTTAAACAATGATCAAACGCTGGATTAAAAAAATTCTCTAATGTTTGTGATACTACTACTGGCCAAATCCATATTCTTGTCATAGTGTCATACGCTTCAAACAGCTATCTCTTTAAAGTCTTAGAGTGTTTTCTCATATATAGTCCTTTTTAAAATAACTGAACTCGGTCCGCTAGAAGTGGTCCTAAAAGTGGACCAACAGTAAGGGAACTCTTTTTATGTTCCCTTCAGCTCAGATTGGGTCACAGTTCTTTTTCTGTTCACACTTTTATGATAGTGAAAAGCTCTACTGAAATCCTAAATTGTCCACAAATATCTATGCTATTGTCTTTCTTTAACTGCTGGAGAGAAAGAATGCTTTGAGGCTGGGTAACTTTGTAGAGAAACTTGATCTTGACAAGAATCTCTATGTCCCTTTATTTATTTATTTATTTATATTTATTTGTTCGTTTGTTTATTTGTTTATATTTATTATGATCATTATTTATATATTTACTAATATTTACTAATATATTTATTTATTGTCTAGTATATGTCTGTTGTCCATTTCCCATCCTAGTCATATAGTCCACCCGAGATTTTGTCATTAAATAATTTTGAAAATATTCCCAATATTTCTTAGATTAGACCACAGTGGCATCAAACCAAGAAACAAAGAATACACACAACCTGAACACCGAAGAGACTGGGCTTGTAGTTCTACAGGCCCTCTGAGTCTCGGCGAGTCGTCACACTTACATACAAATGCAGTCAACCCTGTCCGAGTCACAGTATCTAAGAGACATGAAGGTAAATGGGCTGTATATCACAGCATTCACATAAACACACACATCCACATGCACACAGAAGTCTTCCTGACTTTACTGAAAGCATAAACAAAAGAGGCACCCTGAAGAGGCTGAAGAGTAGTGCTATATTTTTTGAGGGGATGTTCACCTACTTTAAAATACATCAAGCTCACCATATTCACTAATGCATTTCATTCAACCAGACTCCATTTTCTAGAATGCCAAACTCAAAGCCCAAGGCTGTAGGCCAGTTTACCCGCCTGCTTTATTTGAAAGCACTACAGTGGAGTAACATAATGCCTATGAATGAGCACTGATTCAATTTCCCCAGAAAGAGGATTCACTCTACCTTGATATCAACCCAGAACTCTGTCTGCGTCTCTCATATGAAGATGTAAAGAAGTGTCACTCATATAAAGATATAAAGAAGTGGACATGCAAACAAATTTTTGAATTAAAGCAAGACAGCCAAATTCTTCGTTATTTTTTATATTAAACTTAACCGTTCCTCTTGTGTTGCACATTGGCCCTGGAGGAATGTTATTTCGTTTTTACTATGTTCTGTGTATCCTGTATACTTTTATTGACTTGATTTGAATTGACTTTACTTGACAAACATTTAACAAACTAAGCCAGGTTTGCACAACATTAAGAAATAATGGATTTACTTATTAATGGTAACTTAACTATCTTCTGATATGGTGACTTTGATAAAGTCACGATAAGATACTGTGCTGCTGAGTTTTATTAATGCCATCATACAGCATCTACCACCACAGTAATCAGATTCATCTAAACTATAGAGGGGAAGCTCAGTGCCCATTTCCTCACAGCAATTATATTTCAGAAATATGTTTATTTAAATCTAAATGGATTTACCAAAATGTAGCAGCTTCAATACAAGTTTAGCTCCGCCCACAGAGACACAATCTTACTGTGTCACACCCCCCTGCAAAGCTAATTTCTGCTGTAGAATCTAAATATATTTTATATGTCTATGCATGTCAAATATAACTTTTTCCTTTGAAATAATAACACCTTATGCACAAGTGGTGTATTGGTTTTTTTGGAGAGTACTGCTGCTCTGAGGCTCATACTTGAAAGTGTTTTTATCAAAACCAGCTTTTGTCTGCTTTCAAAACCAAAAATCTCAGTTTCTGTAATCAAATTTCCAGTTCATTCATAGCCTGATGCCTAACATATTGCTCATATCTGCCTTTATACATGATTTAGTTGTAAATGTCATTTTTACTGTCTAATCACTGTCCCCTGAAGAATAAAACAGAATTAAAACAGCATGATGCCACTGAGAGAGGGATTATTACTGTGTGCTTAAAGAGCCTTTCTACTAAATGGCTCAGTTTTCCACATTGTTTAAAAGACAGTTTGATGACTTGATAACCCCTTTAAAATTCTGAAGCTCCAAGTCCATATCCAGAAAATAAGCTGAAAAACAGCCTGCTTGATATGTATTGTTCTGGTGATGTCATGAAAATCACAGGGCAGCCAATCTCAACAAAGGCATTTTACATCCACTATATGGACAACAGTACTGAGATGCTTTATCATTACATCATTTTAATAACACAACTACATAAACTTTAATATGGAGTTGGTCCACCCTTTGCAGCTATAACAGCTTCCACTCTTCTTGGAAGGTTTTCCACAAGATTGTGGAGTTTCTGTGGAACTTGGTGCATATTCATTCTATAGAGCATTTAGAAGGCCCAGGCACTGATGTTGGTCTGGCTGGCTCACAAGTTCATCCCAAAGGTGCTGGATGGGGTTGAGTTCAGGACTCTTTGTGGCCAATCAAGTTCTTCCAAACCAAACTCATCCAGCCATGTCTTTATGGAGCTTGATTTGTTCACTCGGGTGCAGTAATGCTGGAATAGTTTCTCATTCTTTAGTAGTTTATTCCCCAAACTATGACCGCAAAGTTGGAAGCACGACGTTGTCTAAAATGGTTCAGTATGCTGGATTTTATACACCTGAGATGACAGATATGATCAAAATCTGAATTCAATAATTACTGTCCCAATACTTTTGTCCATATCATGTTTATCACAGTAACAAAAGCAGCCTCTTTGAGTCTAAGGAATATAGAGAGGCAGGACAATGTTTTGAGTCCAAAAACCCACAAAAAAGTTATAAATAAAGAAAAGGCAAGAAGCCTTTGAAGACTATTTGGAGTATCTGCCACTATAAGTAACCGTCTAATTAACGTAGGCAATTTTAATAGCACAGGGAATAGGGTTGTAATCATTTTCTTTTATATTATTTTACCCCCAGTCTATGCATTTCCTTCTAAATCAGCCTTTCTTGCCTTCCACCTCCATATATAATTTGTAGTTTAAGCACTCACACTAGGCAGAGACCAAAGCAATCCAAAGCTTCTTGTTCACACATGATGCCTCGTTAACCAGCCAACAGCAACACGCTTCAGAGGGACATACAGAGTCTGTGTGTGGTGAAAATGTGCATGGTGTCCCTTGTGTCTTCTTGATGCTGCTGAGTTCATCCACGAGTGACTCACCAACTAATCAAAAGAAGGAAACCAATTTATTTGAGGGAGGGGGTGTCGTCCTGTGGCAATAAAGTGCAGTCAACTAATGGCGTGTCAGTAGTTGGGTGGGCTATCAACATTATCTGGAAAATAGAGTTTGCACTCAGGGCAGACTGAATTACACTCGGTGCACATTAAAAAGATTCAGAGTAATAACAGAGAAAATTTTCCATAAATGTTTTTGTCATGATAGCAGCAAACAGTGCTGGTATTTTATAATGCTGTAGTGTGATAATGACATACCATGATTTAGCTTTTTAGTTTAAGTGATATTTTCAGGGATATACATTGATAGATAATGGATTATATGTTGCCAAGTAGATTGTTTTAGCCTTTTGTATTCTAGCTTTGTTTTGTGCACTTTATACATGCTACTATGGAACTGGCCCTTAAGTGCCATATATATTATTTGAGATTATTTTAAGTAAAGTGGCCCTTATTTTCTTTCTCTGCATTTTACCCATTCACCAAGGGAAGCAGAAGACAGACAGCGAAGCAGCACCCAGGGGCAACGCAGTGGTGCGTTTCCTTTCAGGAGTACTTTTGGAATTTGGTTTGTGTTGGGTTAACATTTACAATATTGTATATCGTCCATTTATTGGTGTCATTAACGAGAAAAAAGCTGAACAAAACAGACAAATGAAAACAAATTCCATCATCTGTCTAAGAGCAGCTGTATTATAGAGTATGTTCAGGGTAGAGCAGATGTAGAGAAAGCCTGGGATCACCCAGTTTATTAATGCAACATCATCTGATATGGCTGTAATTAAGAAAAAACTATATATTGTAATGTGTTTTATCAATACTGTGCAGCCCTATTATCTAATTCACTTACAGAAACTGGAGAAGGGAAGCCCAGTGAGCAGTCTGGACTAAAGGACACGGGTGGATTATCACTAAGCTTCTGGCAATTAGTTCACATCTGGCTGTCTTAAATTAAGTGAGCCATACACCCTCTCTGCAAACACCTTTGGAACCTGCATATACAAACAACCCCTTGGAATGAGAACAAACTATTTCAAACTCTGTTCAAACTGTAATGTCCAATTAGCACAGAGATGTGGACAGCCTAATGGACTACAGCGTGTCAATTCGCCCTGGAATTTGGTTCAGTTTTCTGTAGCTCACAATTAAGCAGACACTCATATAGAGAGTGAGTATGCAACAGAGCTTTGGGAAAACGCTGACCTTTCCTCACAGCATATTACCACTCTAATTGGACACGAGAACCTCCACAGATGCAGATTTACAGTAGGCTACAGAAGACCACATATTAAACACGTAGGAACCAATAGCATATCCATTTTTAGATCAATAACTGACCTTTCCGTTATGCTGTAATAACACACAAGCTAAAAAATGATGTTTGAAAATAATAATGCATATTGATACATTCGGGTACAATTAATCAATATGTGTCCAAAAATTAATTTGGCATTAAGAGGAAAATCTCAAATGTCTAGTGAGCAAATTTGCATAGTTATACCCATGAACATTTAATAATATTCAGAAGAGATTTGAAAATACACTGCTTTCGTGCTTTTTATGCTATTTCTATTGCTTTTTCCTTTGTAAAAATCAATAGTGAATTGAGGAATAATGTACAGACATGATCAGAGACCCTAAATACATAAAAAATCAGACAAGCATTATCTTCTTCTTCTTCTTCTTAGTATTATTATTCTTAATATTCTTTTTCTTATTATTACTGGGTTAAGATTCCTCCAATTAGTTTCCCGTGACAATTAAGTCGAACAATTTCTTTGTTCTGTCATAATTGCCCATGTGCTTATGTCACAAAGCTCATGTGTATTAAAATATTTACTTGAACTTGTGCACGGATCCTTCACCTGCATACCTGGTCTGGCTGCGTCCTCCGCTGGTTCCGCTCGCTCCACAGACCCGTAGTGTTTCTGAGATTTCCTCTCTTTCTCCATTCTGGACTGCTCCTGCTCCTCAGATCTCCAACTGACCAACACCGGAACGTTTGGCTTACTCAGAAAAATCGGTGCATCTGGATTGTAGGTTCACGGTGGCTGAGCTGGAAATGTGCGTGTGTATGAAAGATGGGAGTGTGTTTGAGAGAGAGAAAGAGAGAGACAGAGTGTGTAAGGCATCTAATGAATGGGTTGTAAACGAATAAAAACGCCACCTTGTGTGTAACATGGAAAATGCATCCAATATGAACTAACAGCCAAATAGCCAACGAAGAGACAAAATTAGAACCAGTTTTCCCACCTGTTAAAAAAACTCTAGTTTAAAAACAGAGTAGACCCTTTTACTCACACCACACAACACAGTGAGAAATTCTTTCCTTGCATTTAATCCATTCACCAAGTAAACTAAATCCCCAGCCCACTGTGCAAGGGGATGGTAACTTGCTCAAGGATGCCTCAGTGTTGCCACATGTAGTCCTGGGATTTAAACCCACCACCTTCAAAATTGCAGGGCCAAATCCTTAACCTGTAAGTAATCACAATGGCTGAACATTAAGCATTAGTGTCAAAGCATGGAATAAATTCAAATTGGTGCCATATGGACCCCAGGTATGGTCCTGGCACTAATGGAGCCTGTACAAATGCCACTGACCAGACATTGCGTCTCCTGCTGCATGTCTTTTATAAGCACTGATACTGTACGGATTTGTTTGTTGCGAGTATATTGGTAGGGAAATTTACAGATTATTTTGATTATTTTCTTTCAAAAGTGTATGAAATACAAATAATTAAAAACAGACTTAATTTTAAGAAAATACATACGTAAATGTGTAAATCTGTCCATCAAGTTCTGTTTCTTACTGTAAAAGAGCAGTAGAAAACATGCATTATCAAAACAAATCCAGGTTTCCTGTCACTTCCAGCATTAACCATTGCCACACACATCCCAACCTAAGAAGAAATACTTTGTAATACCAGATAAAGGCAGTAAACTAAAGCCACACACATACTCCTCCTGTAACACAGTCTGACTCGTAACCTAAGCTGCAGACCCCAAGACAGAGTTGTTCACTCAGACAAACATATATGCACACAAAAACAATCAAAAACAAACAGTCTTCTTAGATTTAGAGCTTTAATGACACTTGTGGAAACCATGTTCAAATCACCAACATGTAAATAAAGTCTACATTGACAAAGGTATTGGGACACTCCTGTTTTTCAGGGTTTGGGCCCCTTACCAGTGGTGTATCAAACTTTCCAAACGTTGAGTGGTTCTGGGATGGGGAAGCCAAGTTATAAATAAAATTGTATCAATTTAATATAATTTAATCTGACAAATGTGGTGGGGTGGAATCAAATTTTAGCAAATGTGGGTGTGTAGAACCCCTACCCCACACCACCCCACCCCCCATGTGCTACACACCTGCCAATTACTTCTTTAATTTTAATGCTTCAGCATACCAAAATATACTGGATAACATCATTCTTCTAAATTTGTGATCACAGTTTGGGGAAGAACCTTTTCGAATCTAACAAGATCACAGTGCACAAAGCATAAAAACATGGTTGGATGAGTTCAGTCTGGAAAAACTTGACTGACTCACACAGAGACCTGACATCCACCAACTGGAGATTGTGAGCCAGGCCTTCTTGTCCAACATCAGTGTCTGACCTCATAACTGCTCTACAGAATGAATGTTCACAAATTCCCACAGAAACTCCAAAATCGTGTTCGAAGCATTCCAAGAAGAGTGGAAGCTGTTACAACTGCAAAGGAGGGGCAACTCCATATTAAAGTCTATATATTTCAATAAAATATCATTAAAGTCCCTGATGACGTAATGGTCAGTCGTCCCAATACTTTTACCCATATATTGTAGATATTATTCTTCTTAAAAGAGAATGATGCCAAACGTACTGCATAGTTCAGGCAAAATAACAACTCACAGTGAAGTTAAAGTGCATTATAAACTATCTTTATTTCTGTGATGTTAGTAATCAGGGGCTACAATGCAAATACAGGCATATTGTTTACAGTCTAGCCTGACCAATATACATTCACATGTTGATAATGGTAAAACAGTGACATATATGAACAAATTAGTTTTGTGTATTTGTAACCTGTCTGTAATATCTTTTGTTAGTGTCAAAAGCATTAAACTCTTTAAAAGTCTGGTTCCAACCACTGCAATTGTAAAGAATGTCCTGAACATAACCCTACATGAAAACCTATGGCATGTTTCTTAACAGCATGCTAACAGGAAGACTGATTTTAATCTTTTATTGGTGCACAATATATCATATGATCTTTAGGTGTTTGTACACTGTCTTTAAACAAATGCTAAATTTGTATTTACTGGTTTGAATAAATTATCCTGAAATAATATAGTAAGAAATAAGAAAATAGAGAAAAGTGAGTGACAAATTTGTACTTGAGAAAGTTTACATTACTGTGTGTGAATGGATAAATATGGTTCACAGATGGCTAGAAACATCTGGCTGGGGCCCAGTACTTCAGACAGTAAATATTATCAAAGTGTGCTTGCTGATAGCCCCTATCTCTCAGGTATCTTGGCATTGCCAGCCTTTGCCACTGACCTTTGATTTCTTATATCAATACAATGCCATGGTATTGATTTAATATTTCCTGTTTGCAGACCTCGCAAACTGTGTCCTATTCCATTTATGGGTCGGTAAATGTAGAATAGCACATCAGATAGTAGATATGAGAGATAAAAACCTTAATGGAGCTGGACACTCTAGGTCATGTGACATTGATCTTTTAAGAAATATGGCCGTTTTTAAGTAAACTGTACTAAATATATAATGATGCTAAACCTTGTATCACCAAATGGTAGCTTTATAATAAATGCAAAAAACTTCTTGAAAATAATGTAACGTTAATGTGGAATTTTATTCTTTTTGAAAATATGCTGCAATGGGTTTTTTCAGCGATGCCAAAAAGAACATTCTTGTAAAAGTTTTGTAAATACACAAGTGTGAAGAACTGTATCAACTTTCCCATAATGTACAGGTTTTTTAAATTAACAATTTAAGGATTCTTCCAAGAATCTTGACCCATTGTGTTGATTTCTAAACTTCCATTGAGATTTCCCCAGTCACACATCTAATTTACAGAAAAAGAAACATTCTTTAAAAAGCCAAAAAATATTTGTAATGGTCTTGTGCAAAAGCCCTTTCTTTTTAAATGTACCTTATTTTCACATATTTCAGTGAAATTTCATAAAGTGTAACATTGTTAAGACCAAAAAAAATGGGTATTTAATAACAATAAACAAAAACAAAGAAATAAGTAAAACAAAAATAAGTAAAACAAAAGGCAATAATTCTTTGGAAGTTAAGCAACATAAGATATTTAATCGTTTTCAAATAATAATAATAATGACAAGAACAACAATGTTCAAACAAAGATCATATACATTTGCAGAAAATCTTTGCAATACTTTATACATCTACTCCATTAATTACAGTCCTGAAAGCTGGCTTACTCTGATAAGCTCAGCTTACAGTCTTTGCTGGGTTGTTTTAAAGTTCCCTGTCAAGTGAGTAAAGAAAGTAAGTAAAGTGGCCCTTAGAGTCACATTTAGTTGCCCTAATCCCAATTACTCGTCAGATGAGGCTTTGCCTGTTTCAAAGTTAACCATTAGCGTAGCTACAGAACACAGCTATGAGTAATGACTGCAGCAGGTGACATGCTTGGCTAAAAGTAGGTAAACTCGCAGTGAAACAGGTTTGACTAACAATTTGGTCTGCAGAGTGATCAGGGAAATAGTTTGAAATGCAAACTGGAGCCTTGTGATGATCCAGAGTAAACAGACACACACCTGGATCTACACAAATGGCTTCACCACCCAGAAAAAAGTCAAACAAATTCTTTGACACATATTTCTCCTCACTTCAGCTGTTGGACCACTATGCATCTCTGAAAAACAATAAAAAGGTAGTTATTGCTCGGGAGTAAAATTGCTGTGCTGTGGATAAACTGAGCATAGCACATTTGAAATAAAATGTGCAGCCCTATTTCCTTTACAAAATATTGAAATATGCAGTGTACTTTTATATGGTAAATATGATACTGTGTCAGTTTATAAGTTGCCCTTTAGAATGTGATTTTTCTTTCCCAATGCAGGTTTTAAACACAAGGTAAAGAAAGTAAGGAGGAAGAACGCATCCAGCTGAGATGAGAGATCCATGCTGTTCAAATCCAGAACATGTGTGTATGTATCATCAACCTCAGAAATATTCTTAAAGCCACAATGATCAATTTAGACAACCCAACATACTACCTTGCTTTGAATCCTTCACATTACATAGGCTATCAGTCACTGATCTGCCTGGTGGTGTCTGGCATACTTTTTTTTAAAGGAGTGTTTACCAAGTATCCTTATTTAACCTGTCTCCTATAGTTGTTGTTCCCCTTGTCTTCCTCCATGGCCTTCTCCAGCCAGTCATTATCCTGGTCAGATTCGGACTCGCTAACTTCACTGGCATCAGCCGTCAGAAGGCGCGAGTAGTTTATCCTGCGCTGACGAGGGATCCTCCACTGCAACACTGCTAAGGCAGTGCACCACAATGCAAGCATCACTGCAGTACCTTGAAAGAGCACCCCTAGCCCAAACCTTTGCACCACAAAGCCTGCTACCAAGCTGCCCAACCCAGCTCCAAGATCCACAGATAGGGTCTCAAAGACCCGATACACTGCCTTCTCTGTACCTGGAGAGGCAATATCCACACACTGAGCCTCTACTGACCACCAGAGGGCGCCGTTGGTAAGTCCAGCCACCAGCTGTGCAGGAAGTGCAGCCCAGGGAGCCCATAAGAATGAGTAATAAAGGCTCTGGAGAGAGAGACTCAAAGTCCCAAGAAGCAGTAGATGCCCATGAGATTTCAGTAAACGGGCCACACGTCCATTCAATGGGGAAAAGACAGCCTGCAATAGGGGTGCCACAGCCAAAGTGATGCCCATCTGAAGCTCTGATGCACTGTGGTCCTGCATCTGCCATAGGAGAAAGTCAGAAACAGCTGAACCCGCCATGCCAGAAAGGAGGGCAGTGAGGGCACAGAGCAGAGCCCGTGAATCCCCTCGCACTATCTGAAGGGCCTTTAATACACCACCAGGAAGACGTTCACGTTTGTGGCGATAAAGCGGTAACAAAGCAGCAACAGGCACCATTATGACCATCAACATAGCATAAGCGTAAAAGTGCAAAGCAGGACCTATGAGACAGTATAGGATGCCCACTAGTATACCAGTGCTTCCTATACCACCTGCAGTCCCCAGAAGCCTCCAGGGTTTAACAGTTCCATGACGGTCCGTGGCATCCACAAAATCAAGGTACTCATGCAGCCCGTCATCGGCCGTCCACCTCAGAGGGGCCGCCATGACTTCCCATACACCTACTACAATCATCAATAAGAAAAACATCTGATGTTGAGCATCCATGACTTTCAAGCTTCCAAGGAACTCTGAGTAAACTGTTTCCATCTCCTCCTGTTTTAGTTCACGCTTCCTTCTCCTGTCTGGTGAGGGGATCGGGACAGTACTCACTTCCAGAGCTTCTTGTCCATCTCGTAGACTTTCAGTTGCATTTGAACTAAGTGTCTGAGTCTCAGAGTTACTTTGGATGTCTGAATATGTTGCGCTGTCCTCCTGTGCAGGCTTACTTTCAGAATCAGTGGGCCCTTCTGTAAACCTCACCTTCGGTTCTTTCGTATTGACAGCAAGGGTCGGGAACCTCTGGGGCCCCTGAGTGGTGAAGTCAGACTCTGACACTGTGTGGTTAGCATCCAGTTGACTGACATTACAACTTCCCCTGTCCACACTCGCTCCTGTGGTTGGGAACACGAGAAGCATCAAAGCAGCAGCAGCTGAACAAATGACAGACACTATTATGACCATCCGCCTTTTGTTATATCGCCTGGCCAGGGTGCTGGAGAGAGGCCTCCAAAACAAAGCCACTAGATGCTTGGTGGCCATGATGATGCCAGTCATGGCAGCGGTGAGACCAAGGTGCCGGAGGTAAAGGGTGAGAAAGGGCAGAAGGCATCCCGAGGCACATGAATGCAGGAAGTGAAAGAAACCTGCGAGGCCCACAGCTCCTCTGACATCCCATTGCTTGCTCCTCATCATAGTGCCTTCCTCTGTTGCGCTGTATAGTCATGAGAAGAGCTTTGGATACAGAAAGACAGCAATATCACAGTTAATTGCAGTTTAGAATTGAATTTATGTTAGTACAGTATATTTCTCAGCTACTGGAAAATAAACACATTACACATAGTACTGTATTGAGATACACTACCTGTCCCTATATAAATGTTCTGTAACTGCAGGAATTCAATTATGCACACATACAGAGAGACACACAGAGAGAGAGAGAGAGAGAGAGAGAGAGAGAGACACACACAGAGAGAGAGAGAGAGAGAGAGAGAGAGAGAGACACACACAGAGAGAGAGAGAGACACAGAGAGAGAGAACTTGAGAATGCTCAAATCTACTCATGGTTTGTAAAATGGGAGGAGCTGATTTTGAGCTTAATGCCCAATGCAAAGCAACATTGCCCCCCACCAAACATTTAGGAGAACATTCTGGAGTGAGAGAGTGGATTCATCAACATTTGATCGCAGTACTGCTCTGAATCGCTGACAGCAATCAGACCCACACAACGAATGTAAAAACTAGCCCAGATTATAGGCTGCACCATAGAAAAAACGGACAAACCAGTGTTTACACCATTTTGGATAAACTTCTTAACATATGCTTCTCAGAAACATCCCTGTTAAACGTCTGTTAATGAAGGAATATGGAATAAAGCTGTTTTTTATTCAGTGCAGTTCCTGGAACTGTGTTTACATACCGGGTCGTCAGGGCCATACTGTACACAAAATAGCTGTTTAACTGAACACTGAACACTGGATTTAACTCCAACGTGGTGTGAGGTGCCGCTTACCTGGCTGGGAAGTGAAACATTGGAGGAAGAAAATTCTTAAAGCCTGTTTCTAAAGTAAAATGTGCTCAACAGATACAAAAGCACACATGCGCTTGTTTTTTTTAGTCTAGAAGAAGGTTGGAAGTCATTGTGTTGAAGTTAATCCATCAGACTCCGGTTTTTCAAGTCGCGCGAGAGAGACCGGTGCTGTACACCTGTTGGAGTTTGTACACGTCACTCTTGAAACTACTCCCAATATGGTCTTTACCTTAACTTCTTCGCCTCTAGACGACCCCTGCACTTATTTTCGTCGCCGGTGACAGCCAGAAATAACTCATACCACCCACAACGTCTCAAAGTGCATTTCTGTGCAGAAAGAGTGAGTCCCGGTTACCTTGCCGTGGCGCCTTTCACTTAGACACGGGCGCCCCCACCTGTGGATATGGGAACTGCATCTCGGTAGTCTATCAGAGGAGGAGCGACTCTGCAGGCGAGATACGCTATATGGACAAAAATATTGGGACGCTTGGCCATTACACTAACAGGGACTTTAATAACAATGTATTCAAATACATAGACATTATTATGAAGTTGCCCCCTTTGCAGATACAACAGCTTCCAATTTTTAGGAAACAATTTCTACAAGATTTTTGAGTGTCTCTGTGGGAATTCGTGCTCATTCATTCTGTAAAGCTTTAAAGAGGTCAGTCACTGATACTCGACAAGAAGGCCTAGTTGCTATCTCAGTTCCAGTTCAGCCCAAGTGTGCTGGATGAGGCGATTAATCGATTAATTAATCTAATTAATGACATTTAATCGCAGATAAATACAGACATACAAGAAGCAGTTTTTTACCATTTATTATTTAATACAAGCCTATAACTTAGGCTTCAATGGCCATGAAATTTTTATCACTGACTGAACCAAACCTATGAATTAGGTTACAGTATATGACAGTTGTAAGTTTTAATTGCGTTAAAAATATTAATGTGTTATTTTTTTCTGTGATGAATTAATCTAATTAACGCGTTCAATTCCCAGCCCTAATATATATAAATTAACTGCCACATAATGTTATGTTTTTGTCTTAAGGTTTGAAGATGTTATGCATTTTCTATTCAAAAGTAAGTTTTGTTTTTATCTCACATGTCAGTATAGCACCTGGTAATTTTTCCTCACTTTCTGTGATCTGTGATCTTTCAAGAAGTCAAAAAAAAAAAAAAACCCTCCTGACCCATGTTTTTCCCTTCCTTTACAGGTGTTGTCTTGTGTAAAGATTGTTGTTGTAGTTAGGTATCAGTGAGAAGTGTTGCTC
>JBBKCR010141537.1:0-20524 GCA_037577295.1 Ladigesia roloffi | reverse complement strand
CGTGAACAGTTCACTTTGAGCATGTGTGAACTGAACTTTGAACTAGCTCACGAAAAGTGTGAACTTGCACAACACTGCCCAATTGTATGATGGGTATAGCATCCCTTTCTGAATGAGAACATCTCAAGTTTGAGACTGCAAAGGCAGCATATTTTTGTGCTACACAAAATATTTTTTGACCATTAAACCAATGTTAGGATTACTCCAAACACTGGCCATGCAATCACACTTTGCACTTTTTCACAGAAATGCATCTTCTAGTTGGCCTTTCTCTTTTGGTTAGTTAGGATAGTGCACCCTCCCCCCATTACCCAGCATGACAGTAGTCAGAACAGGTAACATGTAGCTTTTGTAAAAATTCAATGATGCTGTGTTTGTGGTTGTCATAACATGCGGTGGCTCTTGTTAGCTCTAGCAGTACTGTGTCATGTGACCCAACTAAATTTCACCCTGTGACCGCCGGGATAGGCTCCAGCTTATGTTTTCAGTGAAAGTATTATATGGAAAAGAAGTGTGTGTATATTTCAGTGGAGGAGCAGCTGTTCCGTTCGGTGGAGGGTCAGGCAGCATCAGACGAAGAGGAGGAGCGCTGGACAAGCGACCAGCAGAGGCAGGTGGACGAGATAAAGACGATACTGACCCGACTGTCTTGCTGCGGAGACAGGTATATCAGACCACTGAAGTGGATAAGTGGATGCTCTATCTCTACACACACACACACACACACACACACACACACTCACTTACATTGCAGAATTGTTTCCTGTGCTCAGGTGTGATGAGCGGGCCCTGAAAAGGCTGCTGTCCCACTGTGGAGAGTCGCGAGCAGAGGAGAGTTACACTGCTGTTCTGGAGCTGCTGGACAGAGTGACCCGCCTCCACAAACAGCTGGACCTCAGAGAGAGCCAAGCCAGGAGAAACCACTACGACCCCGAGCAGGTACACTACTGCCCCCTGCAGACGCATACACACACCCACACCCACACCCACACACATACAATATAATATATTTTATTAACAATAAAATTATAACCCATTACTTTTGGAGCACTGTGCTCAATATACAACGGAGTCTAAAAGTTTATGTACCAAACCTTCGTGATGGCCACATTTTAATTATTTATTTAACTATTTTTATTTACCTTTATTTTCCTAAATTCAACAATTAATCAGTACATGTGTATTAAAATGTGTGTTATCTGTGAAGCGTCTGTTTTCTGTAAATATTGCTGATTTATTTTTACTTAGAAAATTTACAAAACAGGTACTTGGACCCGGTTTATGCTATCTTTTGGACTCAATTGTAAAGAATAAATCAAATAAAACTAATTTGGTCCCTTATAGTGGTTTTCAATTAGTTTGGTATGCTAATCATGTTGATTTTCATATTTAATCAGTGCTTCTGAGGTATGAGCCATTCTGCATATATATTTTATGGTGACTTTCTCAGTGTACAGCTTTCTCCTCCTGCTTCGTTAATTTCTAATTTTAGATTTATTGTTATATATTGTATACATTATAATACATATGTTTAATCTTAAAAACAGCAATTCCTATCTTTTAAATGATGAATATTTGTTTTTATGTATGCTTGGAGACACCTACAGGGAATGTCACATAGTGGGACAACTATTTTCCAAAGGCCTTACAGGCTTGATTAAACAAAGTGAGAGTCCTAATCAGAAATTCCATGTATTTAGTGAGATCCATTTTCATTCATTCATTTGGCTGATGCTTTTATCCACAACATATTGCAATATGAAGAAACATTTGAGTTCCAGGACAGTGTGCGAAACAGAGGAGATTCTCGGAGCTAAATCTTTATGTAAGAGTAGTGCCAGATAATGCATCAGGAAAGGAGATTCTCTTCAGGAGGTTTTTGAAGATAGAGAGGGATTTTTACCTCAAACACTGTGTATAAAGAATTTCTGTTGTGACAAGACTATACATCTTGTAACTGTTTTGCATGTGGGTGTGTGTGAGGGGGTTGTAAAATGAGATAATAGACGGTTGGCTTGGTGAGACAGTATAATAGAAATGGAGTTAAACCACAAAAGTGATGTAGTGCTCGGTCTCTAACACACACATATGCAACCATCTGCGAGCAATGTGTGTTGGCTTGTGTGTTGGTGTGTGTGTGTGCGTGTGTGCACGCACACAGCTGTTTCTGACTGTGATGAAGGAGCACACCCCGGATTTGCAGCTGGCATTGTGTTGGAGCTGCTGGCATGGGATGTGTACAGATGTGGATGTGTTCTACAGCCTGCAAAACTATAAATTCCTTATTAACTTCACATAAAAACACTTAAATCAAACATGACAATCATTGTAAAGAGTTGCATAAGTTTGAATCAATCGTTTAATTAAAAGAGGGAAAATAACAAAGTATAACAAATATATTTGAGATTAATTTTTCTCACTTTATACTACAATGATAAAATTATTTATCATTACTTATTAAAGACAAGCTGCAAAAAAAAGAATCAAACACACCTTTATGTGTGTACTGGTTTGTATTTTTGACCCTCAAGCCACACAGAGTTGCTAAATGTTATATTTTACAGTTTTAGCAGTGTATGAAGGTAAACTCGTGTTTTGCCTATACTAGATAAAATGTATAATGTCAGCTGATTTTCATGACTAGTATCCAATAGGATTGGGTATTGTTGCTGATTTTCTGAATCGATTCGATTCAATTCTCGATCCAATTCAGTATGATATCAATTTATTTAAAAGTTTCTTTGTGTTAATATTAGTTTGGCTTGGCTATAAATTCACTTGAGCGGAGGATATCCATATGTTGATGGACTGTACAGCAATGTTAACTATGGACAGTAGACTTTGCCAATAAGTGTTTATTTTATAATTCATGCAATCCAACATTATAGTATTGTCTATTTAAATTAACCTGCTGCACATGAATAACATGATCAACTGTAATTGTTGATAGGAACATTGTGTGTGTGTGTATGAGGAACAGAGAGAGAGGGAGAGTCAAAAATGTAAATAATTTAGGAAGAAAATAACTTTCAGGTTTTACTTAAATTCTTACGTTCATAACAATGTAAGGCCTATCAGCCTTGGAGATTGAACCTACGACTACCTGATCTCAGGGCGAATGCCCTAAGCACTGGGCTACCATCTGCCCAGCTGATCTACGTGTTGTGGAGTGAGGCAGCATGTTTATCTTGCGTGGTTGTGAGAAGTAGTCTGCATAGTCTACAGGGAAAGATCGATCCGCAAATGTTTGAATCGACATCGTATTTTTTGAATGAGAATCGATATTGACCTGTGAATCGATTTTTGTTTTTTGTTTTTTTACCCAGCCCTAGTATCCACTACTTTGATCTGTTTTAGAGTATTCTTGCTTTGCATGATTAAATACTGAACATGATCATTTGTAAAATGGGTATTGACCTCCCTGATATATGGCTAGTGCTATGTTAAATGGTGGTTACATTCATCGCATTGATAGACGTTTTGATGCCGGAACCATACTCCTATTTCAAATGCTCTAAGAGGAGAAGCGGCTCCAAAACTAATTAAAAATAAGTTACAAAAATAGAACAATTGTGTAAATGTAAAAAGTCAGTTTGTCATACATGAACACAGAACATTGTGAACAGCACAAAATTGTTCTCTGTTTGTAACCAATTCACCAAGTGAAGCAGTGTCCCGGGATTTGAACCCACAATCTTCCGACTGCGAGGGCAACTTCCTAAACACCAGGCCTCCAGCCATTACACTAATTAACGCTGTTTAATTTACTTTAATCACTTTATCGTGAAAAAGTAGATCGGCAGAGACTTGGGTTACGTCATATATAATTGTGATTTATTTATCCATCCATCCTTGTGCTATACCACAATTCTCATGTCCAGATGTCTGCAGAAGGATAGAAGGTTAATGTAAGGACAGTTATGAAGGGGCTTTAAAAGTTTGGATTTAGTGTGTCTTAAAAAACATTGTTATGACTGTTGCGTGTGTGTGTGTGTGTGTGTGTGTTTGCATATGCGCAGATAAAGGACTCCCTGCTGCAGGAGCTCCAGCAGAAGGCTGAGGAAACAGAACTGCTCCACAGGGAGTTGCAGATGCTGGAAACAGAGCGAGTCCGTCTGTCTCTGGTGGAGGAAAAACTCCTGGATGTCTTGCAGCTCCTCCAGCAGCTTCGAGAACTGGTCAGTCTGAAAGTCTGTAGGGCCATAGTAGGGGATGGAGGAGACCATCACTTTTCAAAATCCAGTTATATCGTAAACTATATGGACAAAAGTATTGGGAACTCTTTATTATTTAATTGCCCCCTTACTTCCAGTGAAGGGCAATATTAATGTTTCAGTACACCAAGATATTCTGAACAATGCCATGCTTCCAACTTTGTAGACAGAGTTTAGAACCTTTTTTATTCCAGTATGACTGTACCCCAGTGCACAAAGCACGCTCCATAAAAACATGGCTGGAGGAGTTCGGAGTGTAAGAACTTGAGTGGCCCACACAGAGCACTGATCTCACCTAACACCACTGAGATGAATTGGAACGGAGATTGCAAGCTAGACCTTCTCATTCATCATCGGTGTCTGACCTCATGAATGCTCTTCAGAATTAATGGAAAAAGTATGTATTTGACTGCAATATAATTACCGGTAATGGTCAGATGTCCCAATACTTTTGTCCATATAGTGTATATAAACAGATCTACGGTTCTCAAAATTCGTATAAATCCCAAAACACCTTACATTTTTGCCCCATAACACACTGAATAGAGCAAAAAAATGGATGGGGTTCCCTGAAAACTGGTTTGAAAACCACTAATTGAGATGTTGTGGAGGAAAATTGTAAACCTTGGAACTCACAAACCAATCAAAAGTTCATAGCCTTTCCTTGAACAACTGTTTGAGTGGATATGGTGTTTTGACGGGAGACGGGATGCAGCATTAAGCAGAAAAATAAGTCTGAAGATTTACATGACTTTTCTAACATAGGAATACACAGTGATGGATGAATATGTTATACTGACCGCCTAATATGCTTTCAGAACGTCTCGAGAAGGTCCTTGGGGAAGATTTTACTGAGCACGTTGGAATCCTGTAGCGATCCGCAGCATGGTAAGACTGCACCCCTGTTCTGTACTGTAACAGTTTGAGGAGCCCTTGATTTTTCTGAAAGGCTTGAATTTATTTTACATTAAGGAGTTATTTTATAATGGGAATATTACTTTTACATTATATTCATTAGAGTAGTATAACCATTAGTATTGGGACACTTGTTTGTCATCATTTGAGCAAAGTTATTGGGACACCTGTTTGTTATCGTTTGAGCTAGGCCCCTTCCTACCTTTTCTATTCCAGCATGACCTTGCCCCAGTGCAAAAGCAAACTCCATATAGACATGGTTGGATGAATTCAGTATGAAATAATTTGACTGACCCACACAGAGCCCTCACCTCAACCCCATCCAACACCTTTGAGATGAACTGGAACGGAGATTGTGAGCCAGGCCTTCTCACCCAACATCAGTGCCGTACTTCATAAATGCTCTACAGAATGAACGGGCACAAATTCCCACACTTTTCTAGCTGTAAAGAGGGACCAACACCTTATTGAAGTCTATTTATTTTAATGTAATTTCATTAAATTCCTGTTGATGTAATGGTCAGATGTCCCAATATTTTGGTTCACATTATGTATGAGCCATCGTAAAGGTGTTCCCTAACAGCTTCCTTTTCAATGTGTTAAGCAACAACAAATGCATTAAAATTTGTATTAAAATAATGAAAAGGAGTCCCTATATTTTTGACCGGATGTGTCCCTTTATAACAGTACCTGATTTCAGACGGTATTCAGCACATTGAGCGTGATCCATGTCTTTTGTTCCCCCCTCACAGGAAAGGCTCATATTCTGGAGGTGCTGAACGCGCTTTGTCATGAACTAGCTGCCTGTGAGATCCTCTCCAGCAGCGCTCCATTAGAGAAAACCCCGAGTCGCCAGTCCCTCACAAACTCCCTCCTCATCTCCTGTTGAGCGAGTCTGCCCCCTGCTGGTTAAATGGTGCCACGGACTCTTTTGCAGCAACCCAGACTTCATTGAAGGACCATTTCACAGTCAAGCTCTTCCTTCTAATGCCATCTCAGTGTGCACTCAGTCAAGTTTGTAATCGTTTGTTTATATTTTTGTGTCGTGTTTGTCTTTTTTTGCTGTCTGTGAGGAAACTCAAATCATGACGTGGGGTTTCAGTGAGCTGGACAGGACAAGCCAACTGTGAGGAAATACTGGACAGTGCAGAGCAGTGGAATACTCCAAGGATTTTTACCCTAATAAATATTTTGTATCTGTCAGACCAGGAATGACCATAAACATCAACTACGGCATGTTGTCCTGCAAGGTGTCACAATGGGGAAAGCCTTCATCTCACAGCAGGTCCTGGGTTCGATTCCTGCCCGGGTAACTGAGGGTCCTTGTCCATTTATGAACACACCACAGAATTGTTTTCTGCATTTAACCCATTCACCAAGAGATGCAAAGGGCAGTCAGGAACATGGCAACCAGAGTGTGGGGACCACATGCTTGCTGAAGGATACCTCAGTGGTGCTACTAGCAGTCCAGGGATTGAACCCATGACTTTCCAATTGATTGCAGGGGTAACTCCCTAACCACCAAGACAGCAGCTGCCCCATATCTGTGCTGCCCCATGCCTACGTTGGTTCTGTTGGTTGCTCCTTTTTCATCCACCAATCTAAAGGCATGCAGGGGAGATGCTAACTTGCCCCTAGGTGTGACTGTTCATGAAGGATTTTGTCTGTATGTCAGCCCTGTGATGTCTTGACAACCTGTCCAGGGTGAATCTAGGACAGGATCCAGCACCACCGCCACTCTGACTAAGGATAAGCACTTCAGATGATAGATGAACGAACTTATGTAGTTTCAAAAGACTAAACCCCCATTCCACTTGAAGCATACTTATTGTAGTATCTAGTACTCAGCCTACAGTTGTATTTGTTTGTATTATTGCTGTCTGTGAAAGGATTAGGAGGGTTTTAATTTCCTGTGATTTCTTGCAAAGATTGACCAGGATGAAAGGTGGTGATTGGACCAGTAGCCACCTTCTTAAAGGGCCCATATAATAGAAATCCAAATTTCTCTGTTGTGTGGAGGTATGACTAGGAGTAACTTGTTAACCTTTGGGGGAAAAAAGGTGAATCAGAAGGGCTTTTGCACACATTCAGTAGCAGAATATATCTGTAAATTTCACCTCACACATTATTTTTTGAATATATATATATATATATAAAATCAAAAAACAGTACAATTTGTTTGTTTTTTGAGGGGATACATATATAGAAACACAACATATTATATTATTGTATTATATATATACACATATATAGGGGTGGAGCCGAATACAAATACGGTATTCGGAAAGGCACAAATAACATGTTTTTTACGAATAACGTATTCGGACAAATCCTTATAAATATATTTGAAATTCGGGAAACCTCGGCGCGCTCACATGTTCACGTTCCAGGGTACATACTCTGCCTCCGATCCCCCCGGTACGCCCTCGTTTTCGGGGGTAGAACCTCCGCTCCCCACGGTATACCCTCGCCTTCGGGAGTAGAACCTCCGACCTCCCGGGTACACCCTCACGTTCGGGGGTAGAACCTCCGCTCCCCCCGGTACACCCTGGCGTTCAGGAGTAGAACCGCTTCCACCCCCACCTCCTGTCACACACTCAATTTCACATTTCGGGGAGACAGCGGACGAATTTATGACATTTATTCGAATACAAATATAAAGATGAATAATTTTCCCTTTTAACAATTACAGATGCAAGTAGTGGCCACTCTGCACACCCCTAATAAATATATATATGGGCCCTTTAAATTATTCAGCTACTATTATGATCTATTCAGAAGTATTTGTAAATACATTTTATTTGTTTACTAAATTAAGCTAGTTTCATTTGCGTTTGGCTGAATCCATTGGAATCCATAGGCTGAATCCATTTCGGTACTGTTTTGGGATTAAAGTGATGTAAATTGGAGTGTTTTTGTTAGAAATACCTCAGGTAGTCTATGTGCAGCTCCTTAATTGATCGTTTTGAGGTCACAGGTCTCAATTTACACTACATTCTCTGAAGAAAAAGAGAATTCAACAGAAAATGGCCACCATTGTCCGCTGCTTCAAAATAAGCTTCAGTATTTTTTCTGTACACATTTTTAATTTGAAATTATTTTCAGCACTTCAGTATAAGTTTACAGCTCTGTTTTAGTGTTGCCGTTATGAATTCGGGCATTTTTGGGTTATTGGGTAATTAGGGAGGGGGGCGGGGCTGAAGATGATGCTTAACCCTGAAAAACCTGAAAGAGCCTTGCCTATAAGAACATTGCTTTGTTGATGCTAAAAATCATGTAACCAATATAATATTTTATACTCTAACAGTTGTACATAAATGAGATTGTTTAGATTGAAAAAGATGCTATATGACGGTCCATTCTTAATGGTCACATGTTTCAAATTGACAGCAGAAACAGTTTTAATGTAATTAATGTAGCAGTGTTCCATCAGTACTCTGTAGAAAAATTTGTTATCCTAAATGTGATCAAATACATTTTATATGGTTAGTAATTATAGTGTGCTATGCGGGATTTTCCAGTTCAGCATGTATTTATCATATCGCCTCATATGTCCAAAACGGCTATTTTTCATGAAACTCAAATATATATTCTAAATAAATAAATGCTCATCAAATTTGGTATAACTATTTTAAACACTTTTTATTGGTTAATAATTTCTACATTTTACAGCCCAATGTGAAGACTGACCAATAGTATCAATTTATGAAAAAAAAAACAGACCAAAATTGGAGTTTGCCAGACAGTGACTATGTTAACATGAGGGTCCTTCCTAAAGGGATGCTCTAATAGCACAAACGCTGGTAATGTTATGACCAAAAAACTCAATATGGGTACAGCATATCAATGAAACAGATTGAAAGTACTGGCCATTGCATGTGTATAATTTGTGGTTTTGGGGCATTTTTTGTTGCACGTTGTGCAGATTCTGGTCAGCTTGGTGTTGCCGAAGCTGCAAATATTCATGTTACTTTTCCAAGAACGAGTAAAATTTTGCAATCATTTAATTGTCATGTCTTCAGTTAATAACTCATTTAATCACCATTATACATGTAGACACTTTTTGAAGGGGCTCCTTATATTATGAACATGCCACTGCACAGCACAGTGTGAATTTTTTTAAATATATATAACCCATTCACCAAGTGAAGCAGTGGGCAGCCTGGAACACCGCACCTGGGGAGCAGTGTGTTGGGACAGTACCCTGCTCAAGGGTATCGCAATGGTGTCACTAGAAGTTCTGGGATTCAAAACCGCAGGCTTCTGGCTCCCTAACCACTAGGCCACCAACTGCCACACAACACATAAAGGTCATGAATACATTTGATGAATTCCCACATGAACATGAAATAACACCAACACACCTGGAGCTAATCATATGATGGTTTATACACACTTGTGTTTCGAACATACACATACATACATTTTTTTTGTTCCATTTCTCTTATTTGGTTGAAAACATCTAAAAAGAATTGTTTTTCAGCGTTAAATAAACTCAGAAGAATTAACAATTCTAGAGCTTAAATCAATATAATATAAAAAAAGGTTGAGGGGGAAAATACATGCAAGGTATTATCAAACCCTACACTGAAGTTTTGGACAGAAGGCAAATGCATCGGAGAGCAATAAAAGGAAAGAAGCCAAATAGAAAATAGTATACAATTATGTGCTAGAATTATTCGAGTTCTAAATTGAAACTTTTGTTTCATTTGTGCAAAAGAAGCATATTCATTTCTATATTAGAGTTACAGTACGCCAAAAAAACCTCACCTGCCATCTATTTAATGTTGTAGTGTTCTTCCGGCCCATAAACAGTATAGACCGCTGTTTCACTGGAGTTAACAGTAAACACACACACAGGCTACATTCATTCTCAATTTAGATTTGACTGCTACAGCTGTATTTAGTCATATTCAAAAGCTTGGACACCCCCAGTTTAATAATGTTTTGCTGAATTCTAATAAGTAAACATTCTCTGCAGAGGCCACGCTTATGCATTATCTTTTGACCAATGTGTTAAATGAATAAACAGTAACCGCACCAAAATGAAATGGTTTGTTCTCTGTATATGTATATATTTCCACTTGTCATTTTGCACAAGACTGTACAAATGTGCCCAATCCTGCAAAACCTGGTGGCAGCAAACCTGTATTCAGCCCAAATGAGAACACTGAATGTAAATGGTGTTACATGGATGTACAAATAAAACTTATGCCAAAACCAAAGGCAAAGTTCACCATAAAAATTTCAATCTACACATATCTCTCTCACCTGAAATGTAGTTAACTCAGCCAACGGATGTTTGTGCTTCTTTCATTTTACACTGGAGCTGCAAGACTAATGAAGCCAAGTGATGGAAGCTTATAAACCAGCAATTACCAATAGCAATATCACTAGTAATTCATATGCATGATAATCAAGTACACACTTGTCTCAAATTGCATGACTGAGATTGTTTTTTTTCTGACTAGCCTTATAGCTCTTGAGCGAAGCTAAAAACTTGAAATATTAAATATATCTTAGATGTTCAACTCTAGTGTAAATTTGTCAAAGTATCTTGTGGCTACTTTCGCTAAAAAGGAACATTGTAGTACATGTATTACATCTACATGTGCCACAGGTGGGACAACATGTATATGCACATTTTTGTTGCAACTAAAACCCATTTTTCCGTTTTTTAATTCTGGTGTGGGTATAGAGTGTCTCCTTCTTACATGACCAAGAAACTGCATGGACTCTAATGAAGCAGCTCCTATGTAAAAAATGTGACAATGCCTACATTTTTGTTCACATCTCCCTTCCACGAAAGATGTCACTCCAGCATCTGAAATAATTTTCTTTTTTTGCCGAGAACTACAAGCAAGCAGAAAAAAGAAAATGCCTAGACTACAATATAGCCTTGGAGGGGAGGGAGGAATACCAGACACTCACCTATTTACAAATGACTGGCAACGTGTTTCTATTTATTTTACAAACCAGTCCTAATAAAAGCAATAAAATTAGAGAATGAACAAACAAAAAGAACGAAAAGGGCCAGAGTGTAAGGTAAAACCATCCCCTTACGAACACCCAGGCTTATGTTACTATGTAGAACGGACAAGTCGAGTCAATTAGAACGGTCAAAGTTTAAGGGGGCCGGGCGAGCAGATACAGTAGTGCTGTCATATGCACGCTCGCATCTTATCGAGAGACAATGATGGTAGTGTTAGTTTGGAGATGGCAGGAGAGAAGCTAGAGAGAATAAAGAAATAACAGAGAGACGTGTACGTTTAGCTGGAGCCCCTTTCCTCGCCCGTCTCTCAGCCTTTTCTCTCATATTGGGCTGGAATAAAGCTTAGCAGCCGAAAGTCTCCTGCGAGGCATAGACCATGTAGAGGAAGCCATCTTCATCCCGCTCCTGCTCGTAGATCTCAGAAATGGGGGTGGAAACACTGACCATGCTGTGCTGATTGACCAGCAGGAAGAAGGCCTGTGTTGGGTTCAGCTGCAGACGACGCCTGCAGGACAGACAGAAAACAGATGCACTATTTCAGGTACATTGAAAGATGTGTAAATGTGATGCATCAGTCTGAAAGTGTTTTTTCAGCTACACCTGTCTTGAAATCAAAAATAATTATTGTTGAAAATGCCACAATGAATTTAGTTCTTCATATCTCCTCAGTTAGAAAACGTTTTACATATAACTGTATGACACAAAAATGTTAAAACAGTACTTTATTTAGACCTTTATTCTATATAACTAAAGAGTTGCCAAGTTCTGAATCTACACATAACACAATTCAAATCAAAAGGGACAAAACAAGAAAAAAATATGGAAACTTCAGGTTTTTGCATTGTGTACATTCTGTATTTAGGTATTTCAGGTAGTTATGGCATTCAGAGCACAGGGCAAGGTGTCACAATAACACAGCAGGAAGATAGACATGTTGACTTATAACTAGGTCCAAATGTGTGTTGCACAATCATTCTAGGAAAGGTGTTTTAGAAAATCAAGATACAGGAACACATTGTCACATGTTTGTCAAATAAAAGCAATCAAATAGACCCTGTATTATCTACTGTGTACAAACATCTGAGGGATCCGCTGACAACTACTTAGTCACTTCACAGATATATTAAGGTATAAAGTGGCTGTAACAAAGATACGACAGCAAAAAATTAGATACGTGAAAGAATATCCAGCAACATGTGGATCAAACAGAGAAATACTCAAACTGCAACAGCTTTTAGAGAAATTCAACAATTTTTCAAAACTTCTTCATATCTCAAGACATTGAGAACAAATTCAGTCAGATGGTGGTCTGATATGAAACAGTTAATGGTAAATTTACAATATTTTTTTTACAATAATGGTGACGGGAACCAGGGTTCATGAAAATATTCCCTTTTAATAGGTTTTGTTGTTTTTTATTTTTCCTCATTTTGAAAGTTCAATGGGCCTGCATTTCCCCGTGCGAGACAAGCAGACTACTCAATGAAAAAGTACTGCATGCTAGATAAATCATGCAACAATAGCAATAGTAACAATAACAATAGTAACAATCCACTTAATACCATTAGCGAAATATTTATACATAAAAAAAAACTAATATTAGCAGACAGAGATATAAAGGGTTATACTGACTTCTGAACTGCAATTAGTAAACAGACTGACCAGCTGCACACAAATGTCACTTGCTGTTAGGTCATCTGATCCAGCGGATGGTGAAATATTTTGAGAGCCTGGCTACAGCACACTAATCTGTTCCTTAGAAAATGTTGCTCATTGCTTTTCCCCCCTCTTTCTTTCTTTTTTTTTTCCTTCATGGGAGCCATCAAAAAAAAAACTGTTCCATGATAGGAAACCAGCTTCCAATGATAGCAGAGCTAATTTTAGAGATGGAAAGTTTAAGTGTTAGCAGTGGTTCTCTGAGGCCGTAGGGTCAGCAGCAGCTCTAAATCTCTGGCACATGCTACACAGATACCCCTCTACCCCCCACCTAAACAGTCACTAGAGAAGTAAACAATCCAGCCTGAGGAAAAGTGCAGGCAGGAACAAAACACACTTTACCAATGGTCTTACCTGTCTGAGCCTGTAATTCACTACATGTCTTAATATATAACTATTACGCAATTTACACTTAAAAGAAGTATTTTAATCTGCCTACATAATTTCTGCATTTTCGAAACTCTCACCTGATAATCTTCACCAGTTCACTCATGTTGACGTGATCAGGTACGAGAAACTTGGTCTTGTCCAAAACGGGAAGCTGCTTCTCTCCCTTATATCTCTCAATGATAACCTACGACCAAAGAGACCATACAAAGAAAACACGCGATGATGCGTTAAAGCACACCCTCACATTTCATGCCATCATCTATTACTTCTTTTTTATTCAAACACACACATTCCACTTATAATAACGCTGCTCTGCTGACTGTGTGTATAGAAAGCAGCAACTTCAAAGCAATATTAGGAATTTATTCAATCTGAGGGGGAGAGATTCTTACCGGTATTTTATTAGGATGCTGCTCCCGTATCTGCTGCACCTCCTTGCAACGGTCAGCTAGAAAAACAGGGAAAAGTTTATGCAATTGATAATACTACTTACAATAGCAGGTTAGTGCAGTAGCTCATGGACCCCAGACACAAAACAGCCAGGGTTTAATCTGAAGTATCATTGACGCCATTCTTCAATTACTATGAAAATTATATGTATTAGATATTTAAATTGATATTTAAAAAGGTGCCAGCAGCACAAGTGGTATTGATTATAATGGTAAATGTGTTGTTAACATGCGCGCTTTGCAGATCACAGTTACACACAATCACTGGAATTTAAAAATGTGAAGAGGTGAAATGTGAAAATGTATAAGGTATAAAATTATGATTATATAACATTTAATAGGCCTATATCTAGTTTACGATTATACGTAGCTATAAAATATCAAACAAGACTGCAATTAAGAAAAGTCAAAACAAGTGTGCTTATCATAATTTTTACACTCCAAGGCAGCAGTCCTCAAACCAGTTGCAGCCTAATTAATAAAGCATATGGATGGACCACATGAGTGGGTCCCTGAGGCATGGTTTGAAGACCACTACCCCTTGGGAACCTGCTGAATTTGGAAATTGGAGTATGAATATGGGCCTAGGCTCTGAGTGAACAGTGTCATCTGCATCATTTCAGTATTTCACCAGCCAGCGCCAATTTAAGTTCATTAAATTTTATTTAAGCTGCTCTGCACTACGATCAAAGCTGAACAGCCTGGATTTAACATGCTCCTGATACCAGAAAATTCAGCACAAGCTTAAATCTTGCAGGCTGCAAGTTACAGATTATGCAATGGGGGGGTTTGCACTCCTCTTTCCACATGGCTGGTCCCTTGTGTGGAATATGGGAGAGATCAAGTTACAGTTTCATTTCCCAACACTTGTATCAAACCATAACCATCAGCTGGTGCATATACATTCATAATGTGTTAAATCCATACTGTCACTGATCTGATTAACGAGGAGCTATATCAGTACCCCTGATACTTATCTTGTTATAAATTGACAGAGACATTAGACTAAGGGCCTTATTTATTACACTACATATAAAACCACATACTTTGGATTTCTATTCCCTATGTTTTCAAATACACTCCCAATATAGAGCTCAGTATTTCAAAACACTCTACATATAACCCTATTTCCAATACCCAGTATATAGAGCATAATATTTCAAATACACTTCCTAAATAAAGCAGTGTATTTTAAATACTCTCCCTATATAGAACACTACATTTCAAATACATTCCCTATATAAATCGCAGTATTTCAAATGCACTCACCATACACTTCCAATACAGAACGAAGTCTATTGGCTACTTTCACTATATGAAGCCCAGTATTTCAAATACACTGGTCCATTCTTGGTAGTAGTTATATTTCCTGCTTTTCTCAGAGCAAAAAGTAGATTTAAGTTCTTTTAATAAATGCATTCTAACACACTTAATAAAATACAATATTGTGTAAACACTGCCACGGCTGTGCTAAGCTAACACCTCTCCACCATTAGGGAATGAGGCCTCAGTGGACTGATTACTGACATTTTACTTAGAAATTCTAAACATAAAGAGATTTTAATGGAATATTTGGCAGATGGCATATTTATCCACTTTATGTAGCTGCTAAATAACTAAAACACAAAAATTAAGTTTGTTTTGTATGGAAGCTGATAGCTAGGTTGGCTAACCAACTTCAATAACTTTGTTAGGAGCTTTTTTATACAATAGAGATCTTTGTCCTTATTTGTGTGCTTCAGTAAAGCTAAAATATCGACACTTCTTTGTTTATAACCTAGAAGTGGAGTCAAAGGTGCAGATGAGAAAAAAATAATTTGGACAATAAATGTGTATCCTTCATGTATTTACATTTTTAAATAATTATTAGTGAGCCTATGAATGTGAGAAATGATCCCTCTCTATAAACATTTGACTTCCTTTCCCTTTGGAGGGACAAAATCTACACCCTGTTCTGATGGGACCATGGCTAAATTATAGGGACTCCATTTTAGACAAAAACAATTTTACGAAGCTAAGGGCAGTCTTGCAGATAAAGACATTTTTATTATTAATGCCTTGCAGGAGCAGGTTTAACACTAGCACCACAATTTTGTTTACAAGTGGCTGCCACTGTAAATGTTGGGTTTAATGGAATAATATGAAAAATATTGTCATTAAGATTCATAAACAACAGTAGCAGTAGCCTGGTAAACATTTCTGAGCTGCTCTTCTACTTAACTTACCAAAGGTCCGTCGTTGTTTAAAAGGTCTGTCGGATGGCATAACTGTAGTTTGAGTTAACCAAAATGAGATTTTGTAGTTTAATCCCTCCTTGTTTTCACGGTTCTGACCGTCAGCTGCGACTCCGGGCCAGCGGTGATGTAAACATGAGCAGGACGTCCCGGACTTTTAAAGAGAAAAACCACCCTGCTGCTGTTTCAGATCAACACCACAAAATAAAAGCTCGACTGTGGATGGTAAAATAAGTCTATTTATAAATAAATAAGAAGAGTAGAAGCTGTTGTAGAAAAAAAGGAAGGGGGGCTTCTCTTTGTATTTGAAAACAATGTCATTAATGCCTCTGTTGGTGTAATGCGCATGCGTCCCAATACTTATGTCCGTAAGCTAACAGGACCATATAGTGTATTTGTAGCCATCAAATGGGACTTGAGCGACATTGCATTCAAACACGCATTATGGAGATCGTCCCCCCCTTTGAACCTATAACAGCTTTCACTCTTCTTACGAGAGTTTTTGATGAAATTTGTGCCAATGAAGTCTGCTTTGTGCACTGGGACTCAGTCATGCTGGAATAAAAAGGGCCTTCCTCAAACTGTCAGTGTGACATTGTCCAAAATATCTTGGTATGCTAAATCAATAAGGTTGCCCTTCACAGGAAGTAAGGGGGCTAGCCCTGAAAAACAGGTGTGTCCCAATACTTATGTCCATATAGTGTATGTTTAGTTGTTTTATAGTTTTTATTATGCTTATACATCTTTCACAAATTTAACAACCCTTCTCAAAATATAGGCCTCAACCATGCATGCAAGGCTGGGACTAGAAGTCAGATTTTCAACAATACACCCTTGGAAAAACATAAGAGACCACAGCAATTTATTTTTAAAATCAGCATCTCTAGTATGACAATCCTTCCATGCAAGTGTCTGTTAAATTCCTACACAAGCACCTCATTCTGCTTTATGAGGGACTGATTAGTGATCACCTGATTCAAATATTATTTAATGAGGGAAAGCATAAACACTGCTGTAATCACTGCTCTCTTCTTGTGTGACCTGTTTAATGGCAAAACTCTACTAGTTGTTCACTGAAGGTAAATATTGCAATTTTGTTTAGGAATGAACAAGAGATTTATTCTCTACGAATAATTCAATTTCTGTAAACACCAAATTATTTCTCTTACCTGGATGTTTTGTAATTTCCTTGAAATTTTGCTGAATAAAATATTTTTATTAGGATAAATATTGTCAGCAGTTCTTAAAAACAAATCCAGAGCTTTTCAAATAAATCCTTGCACTTAAACAAGATGAAACCTGAGATGCTGAACCTTTTTGCAGTGTTTTATGTTTATTTCCAGAGTTATAGATAGATGGGTGGCCATAGACTTTTAAAATGTTAGACAAATAGCCCCTTTGTGTGCAATAAGTCATAGACACTGACACATTTTTGTTCATCTGGACTGTGGCTGCCAACTCATCTTTCCCCGCAAAACATCTCAGTGTGGATCAGAACTAAATGAAGGAAGATACAATTGAATGATAACCAGTCAAACACTTTCATCTCCATGCAAACACAAACTGCCTACAGAGACAAATTGCTGCTTTATTTTCAAGAAAACATATGCAGAACTTCCTACAGTGGTCTACGTGTTGGCATCAAAGATAAATGAAGGAATAATAAGTTACATTGAGTGAACACTTTGAGGAAAAAACTGGAATGATACAAACTCCATGGATGGAGACCATATTGATCATTAGTGTCCAATTGTATGACATTAGTGGTATATCTAAGGACTAAGTGAACAAATATTGCAGAAAAATAAAAAGAATTGGCCTTTAAATAAAAAATAAAAAAAGCTTGGAAATACCAATGGCAAGTTTACTCTGTGGGGTTCTGAATGACGATCAGGAAATAGTCCTTATCTGTGAAGCGAAAAAAGAAGATATACATCAAACATGTGACCCTTAATTTTCTGAGAATTACACATCAAACAACGAACACGCGCTCTGATGGTAATTTTATTTTCCCTTTAGGGCCCCAAATGGTTAAATTCCATAGGAATAAAGTATCGATTATAATGGCATTACTGCCCAGCAATACAAATGATCTAATTGTTAAAATGCTATAAAAAGGGAACCTTAATAACACAGATATGTTTGGAAAAATGTTGACATAGATATGAGGAATGTAATGTGAGAAAATATCCTAATTTGGCAGAAATATTGTTTTTTGATAGCATGTGGTAAGAAATACTAGAGAATTACTATTAGGATGGCAAATATCTTTTTGCAACTTTGGTAACTTTAGTGACCAGTGGTGATCTTGACAATTTTCAACTCTCTGGAACTCATCACAAGATGTGACTGATCAGATGTGATATCTCTATATGTTTCAGTGGTGATTAGTGCTGTTAAAAATATCGCGTTAACTATTTGCTTTAATATATTTTCTAGAACACTTTAAAATAAATTCATTGCACGATTAATTTGAAAACTAACTGCCCCTCTGCACTGCAGCACCACATTATTATCAGTGGGGGCAGTTTTACGCTATGCCAGCGACCGAAATGCCACAAGAAGTGACCTTTTCTCAGCCACTTGCTAGAGATGGAAGATAAACACACGCTGTTAAATGGACAATTTCGCTTTAAGTTACTACCAGAAGGGGATTTGGACAAAAAGGGATAATATGTGTACTTTGCAAAAGTGGAGGAAGCTTAGTGAGTAGGATACTTGCCTCTGGACCATGAGGTCCTGGGTTGTAGTCCTACCTCCAGCACCACAACAGGGTCCCTGTGTGTTAGTTATTTAAAGCTATGTTTTTGTTTTAAGACAGAGATTCTCTCAGGTTTGAAGATGTAATGCATTTTCTATTCAAAAGTAAGATTTGTTTTTATCTCACAGCTTTTATAAATGTGACAGAGTTGGGGGAAAAACAGATAAACAAAACCTTTATTGTAAAATCGATTTAGTGTGTTTATTATATATTATTTATTGGGTTGTCTCAGAATTGTGATTAATCGCGATTAATTTTTTTCCTTTTCAGATTACAGATTAACTAGTAATTTTTAATTAATCGCTTTACAGCAATACTGGTGATATTAGACAATACATTCTGCATTCAATTTTTTTTTTTTAATTCAGTTTTCCCAAGCCACTAATCTCTGCTGCATTTCAGCTGCTGTCTTAGGATGTTATTTCATATTTGGTTTAACATTTAGGTTCATGTTATTTTAGTTGCATTTCAGTACTGTTTTTTTATTTGTTGCCCAGTGATTTAATGTAAAAGTCTTTATGTTGGAGGAAAGGTAAACATTAAAAGATGCACTGCAGGGGAATGTCTAGGAAACACTGATCTGTGTTATCATGAAGTGGCTAAGTTTGCGAGCCATGTTTCAAACCTGATATTCATGTGCTCAGGAATCCAGGATAAGTGAATATTAACACACAGACAATGATGTTTGCCAAATACCAAGTGGAGGCATCTCTCTACCTGGAGCAATCATAATCTCATTCTTCTTCGAGCGGACCCTGAGGAAGGTGAGGTCATTCTGGGGGTCAATGTCTCTTACTGTACTCCGAGCTTTCATCATGAGCTGGTGGAGGAGGCCCGCGTACTGCACTGTACTTGAGTTATCAAGAGTGGTTTTAATAGGGATGCCTTGGGGAGGGAAGGAAGGGTGCGGGAGAGAAGGAAAGAGAACACAGAAAGCCCTTATTTGTAACTTAGCTGCACCATAACAATGCTAATGTTGCTAGAAAAGCTAAAAGCATGAAACAATGGCAGCTTTGTATCAGTTTTATTAAATGACACATCCATGCCCCAAAAAAATTCCTCTGAAGATTTTTTTATTATTGCTATAGTTAATTCTTTCAGTATACAAACATCACCCATTCCTAGCCATACACAGACTATGTTCCATGTTTGACAGACAGAGAACAATCCTTAAAATTCTGGTGAAATACCAATCGGAATAGATGATAGATAAAAAGCCAGAGCATCTCTAAATTGCATGTCTTGATGTGGGGTCCTAGTGTGCAGTTGTCAGTACCAACCAAAAGTGGGTCCTGGTTTTAAAGCTATGACTCATCAGGGTATTAGTTACCTTCTGCATTAACAATGATGATTCCCTGCACTCCCTTCTGACTCTGGATCCTCTTCAGAGTCTCCTCAACCTCAGCCTAAACAGAGAGAGGGATGGAGATGGAGAGAAAACAGACAAATAGGGAAAGAAAGAGAAGGGGAGAGACAAAGAGAGAGAATGGGAGTGACGCACAGAGAGAAGTGGAGAGACGCAGAAAGGCAGAGAGAGAGAGAGATTAGGCAGGCATATACCACAGCTTTTAAAAACATTGTTTCTCTGTTATTACATGAAAAATACACTAAATATACAAATAACGAGAAACTTTATCCTTTGAGCAGTTCAAACTGTTTCATAATTACATACAAATAAACACCATACATCAAAAAATCTACCTTTTTATCGCAGATAAGGAAAGAAAATGGAAATAAAACAAAGAAAGATTTATCATGGCAGCAGAAATGGACCTTAAATTACCTAAACAGCTAGGAATCTAGATAGTGGTCCACATTCGTCAATGTGGCTTATGATACAGTATGACTTGCTG
>JBBKCR010141484.1:0-38513 GCA_037577295.1 Ladigesia roloffi | reverse complement strand
TTCTCAGAGAAGCTCGGCTCTGATTGCATGATCTTCAAGGAGTGCCAGCACGTCTACTGCAAGGGCTGCATGAAGGAGTACTTTGAGGTCCAAATACAAGATGGCAAAGTTGATTGCCTTAACTGTCCAGAACCGGAGTGCACCACTGTGGCCACGCCTTCACAGGTATCTTCTAGTAACTCATTTCCTGTGGGTGTTGCTCGAATCCAGTCAAATCCAGTTTTACAGCAGTTAGATAATAATCAGTTTTTACGTCCTGTATTATTGTGGCTTTGACAAATGTTACTGTTAAGACATCTTATTCATTTTACTGTTTAAACTTAGACAGTTTTGAACCTAGCTTGAAGTTTAAAATTAAAACAATATTTTTTATAATTACTATGTGCAGCTAGCATACATTTTAATTTAGCCAAACTATGTTAGTGCCTAACGAATCAGTCACCTTTGATCTGAAACAATTTGTGAAAGGTTTGCTGTCAGATTTTGGCCTAAAATGATTAATTCATAAAGGTGGGGTAAATTTTGGTTGTCATTAGGAAAAACAGAATCAAGTACAGATAGTCCATAGCCCTCAGAAGACCTTACTTCATTCCAGTCACTATTGGCTTGCAGCTGAGTTGGACTTTGTGTAGGAGGAATGCCTCAATGGTTATTCAAAAACCTCTTCCCACTTCATTTATGAAGCTTTTCAAAAACATAACTGCATATTGTCTCTCCTGATATACATGAGCATTTTTAACTAATCTCTTCCATTATTAGTTAACTGTAGCCTGGTTTTGGGCCCTGGTTGTAACACAACAATGTGTGGCATATGACATATGTGGGAAAATTACTTAAATGGTCAGTGCAGTCTTTCCTATATTTCGAGCCAAGGGGTGGTTCTTGCGTGTACCAGCAGAGGGCGTCCATGCGTTACTAGTTGTAGTAGAGAAATTCGTAATACTTCTCTGTGCTCCTTGAATGTGTGTCATTAGAACGGAATTACCAGAAGTAGTTCGCCCTGTTTAGAACTAGTTTATTTCCTTTGTGTGCATTGGATAAATGTGAAACAAGCAAAGAGTCAACTTTTACAGGATTCAGGTGTGATTGCTATATCGCCAAAATGTTAACATGTCAATTTAATAGCCACCTAAATATAGGGCTTCCTAGCAGAACATTTTCCATATTATCTTCCAACAGTTGTGTGTCTCTTGAGGAAGCCTTTGATGACGGACAGGTGTTCGCACCTGCATTCTAGTCATCCTTCAGTGACACACCATCGTGCTCAGCCAGGTGTGAAGCACTGTGTGTTAAGGCCTTCCTGCAACATTAAAACTTTTGGAGACTACTTCCAGAGTAGCCCTTCTGTTGGTTTAGATTGGATGGAAAGAGAGAACCGAAATGTGGCTATTAGGTCGCTTGGTTTAATGTAAACGTGGCGCTGTCATATCTCTCCACCTTACGTCATGCTAGAGTGTATGCATCTGATAACACCATGGACTAATATTGCCTCAGACTGCAGCTAAATGCTGTAAGTGTCCTAAGGGTTAATATTAGCATGTTTTTTCTGTCATATTTGTGTAGTGTTCTTGTGTACTTGCATTCTAATGTGGCCCTTTATGGTGCCTGGCCACAAAGACAGGCCCTGGGATGACCAATCAGGTGGAAACACACATATATATTTACATTTCTACTCACATAAAGAACAGGGTGCTACTCCTCATATAACACTTAACGTGGGCCCGCCCTGTTGCCAGTCTTTGATGCATTAATTTGTAGGATAAAGGGGAGCTGCAAGTCAGGATCAGGGCCACCTGCCAATAACCTATAGTCAGGTCCAGAGGGGAGATTTAGCGAGCCTGTCCAAATCACTTGATCAAATTATCCACTGATTGGGGTAGCAGTTAAAATCATAAATTAGTTTGAAACACCTAAAATAATGGTGGTCATGCAGCATTCTGCTCACCTCTTCCTAAATTGCCTGTTGTACCATGTAACCGGAGGAGTTCCATGGAAAACACATTTCTGGGTCAGCATCCGGTATTCAGCAAGGACTCCTTGCTATCGGAACAGGGGAGACTGATAGAGATTGTACCACAATTTCAGCAAGTTAATGTGATAAATGTTACTGACCTGCTGCAGACATTCAACAGACTGAATCATTCCTTCGAACAGGAGTTTGAAAAAAGTGACCCAGTGGAGCCTTGGGGGTTCTTCCCCCACTGTGAACATATAGCAATAACGTCCAAATTGTGTTCAGTGATTTCATGAATGTTAAAGATTGTATTTGAGTAGTGAAGTTTGTAATGTGAATTCCTGTGTCACACCTAAATTACAGGTAAAGCTTCTTGTGGGAGAGGACGATTTCGCCCGTTATGACCGCCTCCTGCTGCAGTCCAGTCTAGACAAGATGGCGGATGTGGTATACTGCCCACGCACAATGTGCTGCATGGCTGTGATGTTAGAGCCGAACACCACCATGGGTCTCTGTCCTTCTTGCCGCTATGCCTTCTGCACTTTGTGCAGACGCGCCTACCACGGCCTGTTCCACTGCTTACCTACAGTCGGTAAGGCAGAGCCAATTAATGGTTTGTGACATAAACTTGTATCTGTTGTTTTGATGCTAGCACTCTTTTTTTATCTGACCCTAAATGTAATCACTTGTTCTCAGAACAACATTTCTGCAGCTTTGCACTGGAGGCTCATGTAGATAACCACACTAAAAGCATCTAATAATAGGTGTGGTTTCTGATACTGCACGACATGCTGTCATATATGTAAGCAGAAAAAATACAGTGTACAGCTAAAACCAAAGAAAAAAAAAACACATTCTAGTTTGTAAGATAGGAGTTTCTGCTAACATCAACCTCACAGCTTCAGTTTTAAACTAAAGAACACAGACAATTAACATATCGTGGCTGATTTGGAGTATAAATTTCACGTCAGTGTCCATAACACTAATTATTGGTCACCTTCTAGAACAGGGGCGGGCAAATCCGGTTCTGGAGGGTTGTAGTCCAGCACGTTTTGGTGATTTCCCTCCTTAGAATCACCTGATTTTACTTGCCAGTTAATTGTCAGGTTTAGTGGATGTGTTTGAGGAGGACTACAATAAAACTTCAAAGAAAGCTGGTCAATGACATGACCTGCACAGTGTGCTGCTAAATGGTTCTGAGTACATATTTTTCAGTTTTGATGAAAGTAAAAAGGGATGGGTGTCATTCCTAGATGAACTCTGCAACCTGAAGGAGGAGTATCTGTCCGCCAGTAAGGAGCAGCAGAAATTTATGGAGCAGCGCTATGGGAAACATGTTATCCAACGCTTGTTGGAGGAGTCTTACAGCAGGGAGTGGCTGAAGGACAATTCTAAAAAGTGCCCTTCCTGTGGTACTCACATCCAGGTGAGCCAGCACTCTGAATCATACAGCAAGATAAATCTGTGAAAATCTGGGTTTTTCCATCACAGAAACAATTACATTTGTGGCTTTCAGCAGCAGTCAGATTCAGATTCAGATTTTATTTGTCACATACAATACATGCAGTATAATTCTTTTTGCAATGCAACGCCCGACCTTAAGAAACACTAAAAGAGAAGGGGAAAAAAAACGCAAGTAGGAAAAACATACGATGATAAGGATGGTTGAGATAAGTAGCAGATAAAGTGCAGATGTATCACCAGAGATGTAGGGGGGTGGAGTATTAATATAAATAATTTTTATAGTATGCATATAAGATTCGGGGTGGAGAATTAGTGTGGTAGTGCGCAGTCCGCACTAAGTGCAGGCGCAAAAGAGAAGGTTGTGCAACAGAGAAATAAATGAGTATAATAAGAACAGAATATAATAATGCAACAGATAAAATTAAACAGTACCAGATGACAGTACCAGATGTAGATGTTAAAGGGCTGGTTTGACAGGTAGATTGACGGGTAGATATTAATAATATAGAAATGTGTGTTGTATGAATAATGAATAATAAAATATAGTTCCAGTTAGGGTTGGGTACCCAAAACAATGTAACCGGTATGTACCGGAACGAAACAGAATGCGAGTTTCGATGCCTCATTTCGGTGCCATTTAAATGGCTGAACTGTCGATTGAAATCAGACACAGATGATGCAGTGATATATTACTGATACTCATGGTTTAGTGTCTAAAACTTTTTATTTTGCACATCTTAACTCAAAACCCTGAACATGACACTCCATTCACCTTTCTCTTCCAGCAGATAGCTCCTAGCAGGGGGGTTGGTTATTATTAAGGTGCATTACTGACCAGACCACAGGCCACGCCCCCATCGATTCAATCCCCTGTATTAAACTGTGTTAGGTGGCTTATGTATTTTGTTGTTGTTATTTTGTATTTGCTTATATATTCATATTTACTTAAAACTTTTAATATATTGTTCAATTTCAAGCATTCCCTTTTTTTCAATGAAAATGTATTCTTGAGTCATTCACCATCATTTTGTGGCTTTTGTAAAGTACCGATTCAGGCACCGTTTTGGCACTGGTACTGTTTTAAAAGTATCGATTTGGCCCCAGTATCGAAAAAAAAAACCCAAACGATACCCAACCCTAGTTCCAGTGTTACAGAATTTGGATCTGCATCTGGTTCAGGGCCCGAATGGCCTTAGGGGAGAAGATCCTCCTCATTCTCTCTGTTTTGGTCTATGTATAATTATGTATGGCCCAAAAAAATGTATGCCAATAATCATAAATTATCTTGTTTTTTGCTTACATTTACTGAAATTTAGTCTAGTGTAGAACCCCATTCTCTATACTCCTTTAGTTTCATTGAGCTACAAATGAGAAATAATCTAAATCCTGATGCCCAATTTCTTAATTTCTGTTATAAATGGAATGTTGGGAAGTTCTTATCAATAACTTTGTCTTACATTGAGAAATTACATATATTAATATGGCCTTGTATTACACTGAAACACGACCCGTTAAAAACTGTATTTTTAGTTATTGCCTTTACTTTACTCTGTAGAAGACAGAGGGCTGCAATATGATGACTTGCTCTTCCTGTCGGCAGTCATTTTGTTGGCTATGTCTGGCACCCCTTCCCAGAGGCAAGACTTACGAACATTTCAATGACCCCAAAAACAACTGCTTCGAACAGTAAGTGCATTTGGAATTCATAAAACTCCCACTTGCTGGACATTGTATTGTATAAATTGTTGCTTGTCTCTTCCTTGTGTTCCAAAGGGTTCTTGTTGCTACTTACTATCATATTACATTTTGTGATTTTGAATGGTTAGTTTCCATAAATACACCATCACATTAAAACCACCTGCCTAATTTTGTATAGACCCATATCTGTGTAAAACAGCTTTGACTCCACAAGGTCTCTGAAAATGTGTTCAGTATTTGGCACCAGGAGGTTCGTAGCAGCCCTTTTAAGTCTAGTGAAATGGAAGGTTTACCTGAATAGACTGAACTATGTTGTCCAGCACAACAAACTGTCAGTCAGATTAAGATCTGAGGAATTTAAATGCTGAGTCAATATATTTGGAGGCCAAAACATTTAAAGTCTTTGTCATGTTTCTTAAACATTTCTGAACAATTTTGCAGTGCAGCAGGACACATTGCCCTGTTGAAAGGGGGAGAACACCATTGCCATGAAGGGATCTGTACTGTGTTTAAGGCGGTTGTCCCATATTTCATCCCATAAGAACACCAAATGTAATTTTGGAGATACTCCGACCAGGTTGTCTAGCTATTACAATTTGAACCGATTGTTGTGCTTGCTTCCAACACCTCAAATTGGCTTTATTTACTGGTCAATATAACTTCCACTTTGAGAGCTGCTTTTAATTGGATAATCACTGTTAAATTTGCTGTAACTCATTTAATTTATGTGCAACAGGTATAATGTTTTTCATGTGTCCCTGATAGTTTTTTTTTGCTTTCCAGATTGTTCCAGGGGCTAGAAGGGGACGATGAATTTGATGATTGAAAAAAGTGCCTGTTGCTTATGGCCTACCGTTTTGACTGCCCTTCACCGAGAGCACTTTTTCTTTATCTTCCAACTGTATAGCTTTTTTTTTGCCCAAAGGAAGTCTTCTCTTTACTATTTATTTCAGATCGTGATCATTTTCTTTGTGAAGGACATTTTGATAAAAAATAAGCCAATGCTAACAAGCAAAGCTATGCTTGTTTTTGGTTTGAGGATAATCATACAGTTATTATGTATTTGGGAAATTAACTCTGTACATCCTGGTGTTCCTGCTGTTCCTGCTGTTCTCCTGTTTCACTGAAGCAAACCATGCCAAAGGAAACTCCTTATTCATTTGTTCATTTGTACAAGGTGAAGACTTGTATATGCTTTTTGTTCATTATATTCTGTGTCAAAATCATTTATATATTGCCACAGTAAATGAACATGTCAGCACCAAAAATCTCTGGCTTTTATGCTTAATATTTTCAGTAATGTGATGCTGATTGGTCGGTCCTCGTTCTTCACTGGTGTTGTCTTTAGTTAGCAATGCAGTAAACATGCTTTATATGGCCTGGGGGAAGTTTTGCAGAGCAAATGCTTGTTTCATGATTTGTTCTAGCTGAACATGCTTGATTAAGTAGAAAATACTTTGTAAGACCTAGAATTTCCAGATAGTTGGTCACATAATTAAGAGCAATTGGTCTAAAACAGTGTTTTTCAAACAGTGACAATACATCATGATAAACACAACATCATCATAATATCTATCCCTAGGTTGTAGTAACAGGGTTTGGGGGAAATGATAACACAGAGTCTCATACACACAATGCTCATTGGGGGGGGTGGGGAATAGATACAAAGACCTGCCCCTGTCCTCATTGTAGTGGCACATTCAAAAGCTCCACGACCTGCTTTTAATCCCTTTGGCTAGAGTTGCTGACATGGGCTAACCCTTTGGAATGGGCCCTCTAACTGCTGCAGCCTCGTGCTGTAGGAGGGTGCAACCACATCTTTCCCATCAGGCCTGCAAGCCTGGAGTGAAAGCCAAAGCACCCTGCGGTCAGCCAGAAGTGTTTACTGCTAACGCTACGCATCGAGGTGAGTGTATCTGGATCTGTAGAGTGCCTCTTGGAATAGTGGCACTGCCATGCTTACAGAAATACAGATGAAGGTTAAATCAAAAATTAATTTTAAAGGGTTATTTGTCTTATCGATGGAAAAAAAAAACTGAATAAAAGTTATAAAAATTCTTGAAATTAAATGCTCTGTATAAAAAAAACAGCAGGCTAGATGTATGAAAGATTTAAAACCTCCAAAACATTCTCGTAGGTAAGGTTGGAAAAATAATGGGATTCCCCTTGAAGTTGTGCTTATAATAAAACATTTTTGTTTTCCTAATTGAAAAGTGCACCACTGTCAGTTTTTAGAATATAATAAGTGTATAAAATAATATATGTAACATATTGTGGTGATTGTGATATACGTTTCGATAAGCTCTGTCCTGACTGGTTTTGTTTATTTGATTCTGTATGTGGGCCACTCAACTCTATTTAAGAGTTACCAACGTAAAAGAAACTGAATTTTGTATCCAAATACAGGTTTACATTTAAGCGGTTACATTGGGTTCCAAGCCATTTTTAACAAACAGTGATGTTCTTTTGAAAATTGTGTAATTTACTTTTCTCTATTGACAGGTTTGTTTTCACACTTTTGGGATCTGTAAGGACTTGGATAGACACTATGATTGAAAGTGACCGGGAGCTCTCGGCTATGGTACAGGAGCTTTGGGACAATGATGTCAACCGCCTGAAGCCTGGGACAGACTATCGCATCTCTCTGCAAGTAATAACCCCTTAAATGTGTCATTTTTTTCCAGTGTTAACTTTATAGAAAGCCAGACTTCCTTCTTCTTTGGGAACCAATTGAAAACATGTGATTTTTGTTTATTTGTTGCTTGATTTGCCTGCCATTAAGATTAGGAGGTCAAATAGACTATATCAATGTAAATTTTATCAATCACACAAAGAGAACCATGTTCTTGTTTCTTCATGTTCGCAGAATAAGATAAACCCACAAAGATATTAGGTTTCTTCAGAATGTTTCCATAATTTATGGTATTTTTCCAAGCAGACTGGGGACATAGTTTTTGGAGAAATGTCATCTCATCTGATTCAGGAACCATCTTGATTATTTTTATGGTCTAGAGTGCACATTGTGGAGCCAAACACACTGTATTTATCTAATGAACCCATTGGCTAGACGTGAATATTCAAGAGCAGGTGTTCTAAGGTTGGAAAGTACAGAGTGAATTATTTATTTCATATAGGTTGTGTTTCCAACTTGGCCAATGTTGACTGGCACAAAGGCAATGACTGCAGCATGAAGGGTCAATTTTTCACTCAAGACTCAGGCGCTAGTTCCGAGCTATCATTAGCTAGCTAAAAACACTATGACAACTATACTAGCAAAAAATAATGCTGTTGTGGGTGTACATCATGAGGAGTTATTCAAAGCTTACATTTGTATTGAGACTGTGCAGGCATTTGCGACTTTGCTAACAAATAAGGAAACAATGTATAGCCAACCTCTACACTTGTAAGAAAATCAAGTTAAAAGGCATATTTTAGTTAGCATGATCAGCTGCCCATTCTGTTTGTTGCTAATTTTTTCAGCTAGCTCAGAGGTCCCACCAACACCAGTACATGTAAAGGTTTATAACTGGAACAAGCTGATCTAAAACCAGTGAACTGGCTGTAGCGAGCTCCTCTGCCTCTCCTCTTTTTCACAGGGCAAAGCTGGTAACCTGTCCGTCATGAATGATGGTAACAATGCAGCTGGCTTACCATTGTTCTCATACGTTGATGAAACCATTTTCAAAAAAGAGACATTCGTGGGTAAAAGGAAGAAATGCCTTGTACTCTTTTTGTATTCTTTGTATCTTCTTCTCCTGCTACTTGTATCTTCTATCTCCCCTTTCTTATTTTTCTTCTTCTCCTTAAAAAATATAGTAGTAACAAAATATAGTAGAAAAAATATTATTGGAAAAAAACCCACAGCTTTTTAATAATTTACTTTTCAGCTTTTATTTCACTTCTGGACAATTATGAGAGTGATACTGGGGAGCCAGAGATTGTGACTCCAGAAGAGGAGGCAGAGAATCACAAGTTTCTGGACTCTATTGTGAAGACTCCTGCAATGAAGGTGATAAATTGCTTGACAGGTGCTGGTGGCCAAAACCGGGAGATTTATGTTAGATTTTTTATTAAAGGAATTTCATTTATTTTTAGTGGGGGAAATAGGAATCAGGTGTCCAATATATACATTAAATTGAGAAATTGCTTTAAGATCATAACATTTTTAAGTGGCTCGGAAGCTCATAGGCAACCAATTATGATGGTGCTTAAATCATACACTTGCCTCAGACTGAGTTTTACATTATCTTGATTAGAGTTTTGGTAAATTACCCCTTTAATGTCATTTTTGTTATATGTTGTCTTATTCTTAAACAAATCTTTTTACTTGTGTTACAAATGTAAGAAAAAATTCAGACTCAGCGACTCTGCTTTTGAAACCTTGACTTGTCTTGTATATGTTGATTTCATTTGCTTCAGATTGCCCATAAATATTTAGTGGGAAAAAAGCTTTCCCCAGAGAACATAGCCGAGTTCAAAAAGCAGCTGTACCGCATCTGGTTCGAGTTTTATGCCAGGAGAGGATCTAGCAGGTACCTACCAATATCTGTATATGCATCAGGTGCTGCCTACTGCGATGGTTGTGTTATTTTTTTTATTTATCATCATCTGGCTCACAGCAGTTTGATTTGAATCAAACCAGTCATGAAATCTCTGATTTATTTAGGATTTTAATATACTTTTAAAATGTACCAAAAACACAAAAGGGACTGAAACACCATTTTCCACATAGATTTTGTCATTTTGAAAAAAAAATTACATAAATTATGATATTTTGATCTGATCTGAACATCACAACAGCCTCATTTCTTATGTTCACCTCTTTCTCTTTTCTAGACCAGATTCTTCAGGGTTTGAGCATGTCTTCGTGGGGGAAACTAGAGGTGGACGTACCGTCATTGGTTTCCACAACTGGATTCAGCTGTACTTGCAGGAGAAGCTTGGACATATTGACTACAAAGGATACAGTGTGAATGCAAACTCCCCTCAGGTAGGCTTCTAGTGGCTAACAAGTATAGCTATTAAGATATTGAATTAGTATTTATGAGAAATTTAGATATTCTTTGCCACTGCTACACAGACATTAACGTTTTGCCTCATTTTGCTGAAATCAAATCATCAAGTTCTAGTTGAACACTTGATATCCTTATTTTAAACTGTAATATCATTGCCTGAGTATGTTGCACATTTACCATGCTTTGATGTATTTACTAGAGATACAATGTAGAGATTCCTGTCAGGGAGAGTTCCAGAGCCGCACAGTCATGTTCGATAAAAGGAGGGGGAAATACTAGAAATATTATTGGTACTGTTGCCTACTGGTGCACTGTGATGTCATCAAAAATCTGAAAAAGATTGAAAATCGGGCCAAGCCAAATATATTTTAAAGGCTCATAACAAACTGAATAGAAAACTGAACTGAAATCCTATGATCACATGTCATAATTAAAATAGCTAGCATTAATGAGACATTAATGGCATTTAGGCACCGAGATAAATATGGTACTTTGTAATTTATTAATTTCCTTGAAGTCCACTTATGATGTTTGTTGTTTTATGTGCCAAAACAGCCATTTAATTTCCAGCTCATATTTCTACTTGATCTAAACAAATTAGTTTTGTAACTGTGCCTTTAGGACTGATATTAGTAAATGACAACTTCTAATTGGCTGCCCTGTCTAATTAAAAAAGCAGTCAGTGTTGAAATAGATCTTTTTCATGAACTTGTGGTTTGCAGATTGAACTGATTTTAAATAAATAGATGTAGATTTTGTGAAATCATGGAAACAGTAAATTATTTTTGCTGCCTCATTTATTTATATGGAGTTTCAAGGTATAGGAATGAATGGTGTGTTTTGAAAGATGTATAGATTTAATGTAATAGTTCAGCTAATCTTTTATGGGTGCAAGTACTGAAATGAACATCTTTGCTGACAATATTCCTCATAATTTACAAATAAAAATATTGTACTTTTAAGCATTTAATAAGTACACATCAATATAAGTATTTCAAAGAAAAAAAACTCTTGTTCATTCTTAAACGAAGTGGCTATGATTTGACATCCAATCGTGTTGTTCCATCCAACTGATCACATTGCGAGAGGAGATTAAAGCAGTGTATTCTTGTACTTGTGCTCAATAAATAAGATGTTATTCAGGTCATCAGTAGTCAATACCACATGAGGTGCTTGTACAGAAACTTTACACACACTGGCATTTTTTCTGGAGGTGTAAACTTGCTTCTGAAACTGTATGTCACTGCTCAAAAAGTAGCACTGAACTAATCTATTTCCTAGACACCTGTGATTAAATCTAAGAATTGTAATACTGATGCAGAATTAAAAACATGCAACAAATACATTTAAGTAATATAAACAGACATATAAAAGTATATGAGTAAAAATAAGTCATAACTTCTAAAAAAAAAATTGACAAAAAGATTTGAATGTATTGTAGCGAGTAATGTTGTTTTTGGCGGCCTGTTTTAATTTTAGTTTTAGTCTAGTCTTTGCATCAAGCTGTCATTTTAGTTTTTATTAGTCTTAGTCACGTCTAGTCAAGTTTTGGTCGACTAAAAGTCTGAGCTTTTAGTTTTATTTTAGTCAGAATGATCCACGACATATTTTTGTCTATTTTTAGTCGAGGAAACTGTATTTTAGTCTTTTTTATTCATGCAAGTGAAAATAGTATAAGTACTTCGCAGAATAGACAAAATCTAAAAGTACCTTGTAGGCTCAAGAATACTGTAAATACATTCTCGGCATGGAAGACACTCTGATTGGAATTAACGACATTTGTTTGGCCATCTATGTTAGAATTATATGTACACACACAATTTTTAATTAAAATAAACGAATAACGTCCCATCACTAAAAAGTGCAAATACAATGTGTACAGTGTGAAAATGTTTGTTGCTATAAAACCCACATTTGTTAAACTGGTTAAATTGGTAAAATCTTATCCTTCAGTGTGTGGACCTAAATATTTTTAAAAAAATCCTGAACAAATATAGTCTACACAACCAAATCAACCTTTTTTCTTGGATATGGGAAAGTCTGCTTATAAAAATGCTGTGTGTGATAGACTTTGTATGAGTCCTAAAACTTTTGTTAATTCTAGAAACAATTAGAACTTGGATCGGGCCCAAAAAATGAAACTGACCCAAGCCCTTGCATCCCGTCCGGACACATTTAAGTGTCATTTTTGGCCCGAGCCCGATTATATCTGATTTTTTTAATACGAGCTCCACGACACTCAAATGCTGTATCATGGCCCGCCCCTAGGAGAGTGGCAGGAAATATCGGGCCAGGTTCAGGTTCGTGCAGAGAATCTAAAGTCTAATTCACAGTGCCTCTCAATGGACAAAAGCATTGGGACATAACATTGTTCAAGTCTAAGGTCGAGCGCCCTTTACCTTTTTTTCCCCTCCCTATCGCACAGGAAGTAAAATCTCGTTTTAAAAAATGAAGAGACATTTTAGCATAGTTTTTTTATCTTGTAAACCACATTTATTCTCGTTCTTATTCGTCAGCAAAACTACATTATATATTTTGTTCGTTATCGTCACATGACCAGCATTTATGTGTCATCTCGTTTCATGTGAAAAAGGTTAGTTGCCAAAGATATAATTTGTCATAATTTTCGTTGACAAAAACAACACTAGTATCTGTTTTGGGGAATGTTAGAAGAGATAGATGTCGAGATGTAGTGTTAAAATGTGATTAAGTGATAGTATGTATTCTAATGTGTTGTTTCGTGTGATTTGAGCCCTTCTCATCTGTCACCATTCTCCAGAGTGTTATGTGCCAGAGGGTAGGGAAGGACAAGGGGGGTGTGGTAATTGTCTGAAAATAAACAGGCTCTGTTCAGAAGATCAGCGTGTCTACGCATTCTCTCTCTCAAGATCACAACAGTATGGTTATGGGCAGCAGTCATTATCTGTATTATTAGTACCCTATGCATACTATTTGACCGAAAGTATGTTGGGACACCTTCTAATTAGTTCAGGTGTTTCAGTCACACTCAATTATATGAAATCTAACACAGCCATGTGACTTCTGCAGACACTGGCGGTAGAATAGGTCATACTGGAGAGCTCATTGACTTTAAATGTGGCGTTGTCATTGGATGCCAGTATTGCTACAAATCAGATCTGTCCTTTTTGATCAGCCCTTGGAAATTATAAGTGCCATTTTCAAATTGAAGCATCCAGGAGCAACAACAGTTAAACCACAAAGCAGCAGACGACATGAACTAAAAGTGCCCATTGATAGGTTAAGCCTGGAGTGAGATAAAGCATGCCGCCAATGCCCTCTGAAATAATGAATCCTGCTTCTCATTCTGGCAGTCTAATGGAAGGGGCTGGATATAGGAGATGCTCGAAGAACATTAAATACCATAAATCTTAGTGCTAAAAAGTAAAGATAGCTGTGTTGCAGGGTTTGAGTTTAGCCCCTTAGTTCTAGTGAAGGGTCATGTCATCAAATAACTGTGCAGATATAAACAATAAAAGGTTTTTTAGACATGGTTTGATTAGTCTGATGTGAATAATTTCTTGTGTCTTGAATATATCCCTGACCTCAACCTGACTGAACTCAAATTCCCATGACACAATGTATAAAGCATTACCATACAAAGAAAGCCTACAATATATGCAAAGGGTGGGCAGTTACATTTTGTTGAATTAACATACTGATAATTTTTTGCTATTGGATGTCCATCTAGCTCATATAGATGGGGCAGGCAGCTGTCCACATTCTTTTGGCCATTTAATATATGTTTATCTACAGTTACAAATTACAAAAGTCACATGTATGGTCATACAAGTACAACACAGTGCAGGGCCGTCGTTCTAACCACTAGGCCGTAACTGGACATAACGTAACTACCTATAACAGATGAATTGTTTAATATTGTCATATCGACAGCTTTGACGTTGTTCTCTGGCCCTGTCTAATCCTAACTGAATCACTAATGTTCATCCTCTGTGTCTTTCACAGCCAGATGACAACAAACACATCTTGGCTCTGCAGTTCAGCTGGAAGAACGGGATCAAGCCCAAAGGGAGCATTTTCATCGGCGTCAGTCCGGAATTTGAGTTTGCCCTCTATACCTTGTGTTTCCTCACGTCTCCAAACGAGCGCGTCAGGGTGTCTTTCAGCCTTTATGACGTGGAGATTGTCTGCCACCACTACAACCAGAAGCACATAGGGACCACGTATCCTGTCCTTGTGAAATATCAGAACGTACAGTGACAATGCAAGGTTCTTTGGGGCTTTCCCTTTATAGCCATGCATTATGAGCATTGTTTTCATATTTTTATCCAAAATAGAAAAACAATAAATACTCTGAGATCACTCAAAGTCACAGTTTGTTTTCATTTGATTAGAACCAGGTTTTCTTGGCATTGAAGTTGGAGATGTGTCTGTATCTTTACTGATATAAGGCAATGTGTTCTCTATCTTGGCAAAAATTCATGAATCATACATCTTCCTCGCGTCAGTTTTTTTCGCTTTGTGCATTGGGTGTTCATCACTGTCTTACTCTAAAGGGAAACGGCTGAACAAACAGGTCAATTTTTCAACATGCAGAATCTGGATTGTGTCTACATGCTTTCCATTTGGTTGTCTACTGTTAGTCAGATGGAAATATGTTCGGTTTGTGGAGAGTATTGTACAAATCAACTCAAATACAACAAAAAAATTGTATTTTGTTCTTTTGGAAATACAATCTAGTAAAGTTTACTAAATAAAGAATAGGTGAACTCTCCTGTGACCAAATAAAACAGAAAAAACTGGCACGTGTTCTGTGCGAAGTGTCTGGGGATGGAACCAGAAGATTTAATTTGATTTGTTCAGTGTTAACCACTGCAAAATTTCTGGAAATATTTTTATCTATCTCATTTGTTTGCATGCAGAACAAGTAGTTTGTTTAAAGAAATAATATATTAATCTAGGGCTATCTTATCGAATTTCTACTCAAAACAGAATTTCCTGCTGTATCAATTCTAGAAGCCAACTACAATTGATTATGGGATTAATGAAACTTTAACATATTTTAAAAAATAATAATAATATAGTGTTTTCAAAACAAACCAATAATTACTTCGTAAAATGTCCCAATACTTGTGACCCCACTTACTCCTGGTAACTTTATTGTACCAGTAAGCTATCTGGATTTTATCCACAATCATTCTTATTTGGTTGTCTGCAGTTAGTCAGAAAAAAAAAGTTATGATTTGTTCTTCTGGAAATACGATCGAGTAAAGTTATTCAGCTCCTTAAGATCAGATTAAAGCACAGCTCTGGTTAACTCTACCGCGACCAAAGAACCAGAAGAAACATGCGCGTGTTGCTGTGTGCGTAGTGTCCGGGGCGGGGTGCTGCTCTCGAATCGAACTCACGGGAAATGGGAGAAAATTGAGGGGCGGACCAGGGCAGTACAGCGCTAAGTTATATAATTTAATATTTCGCTGAGTGACTTGTTTGTGTTCGTTGAATTCGGTCGCCGAGCTTCCGGAGAATGGCGGAGTCGAGCGGCAGATATCATCAGGTGAGTGTAGTGGTTTAAGGTATAATATCTGAGTGGGCGACTAGGATGGCGGCCACGGAGTTGTATTCTACTGTGCCGCTCTCAGGAAACCCCGCGGATGCGTGGTCAGTGACAAGGCCTTATTGTTTTGAAACCCATACTCCGTATCAGTGTACGTTTGTATCCATGTCTTTGTTGAAAGAAGTTGATGTAATTCATTTAGGACATTGTTTAGTTCACATTTCCTGTGTGTTTATGTTGTTCTCTATTAGTGTGTGTTGAATGGACTTGCACCAAACCAGTGAAGTACCAGTTAATTTTAATGTCGAAAACCCAGTGATTGATCATTGTCAGCTGGGTATTTAAAACACTGCATGATTAAATTGTTTAGCCGTGCGTTTTCTGTTCGCTGACATTTTACTTTCAGTTCTGTTTATTTAGCGTAGCCAAGCTCAGTTCCTCAGTCAGCTGGCTGCTTTAAAAAGCCCCAGATCTACCAGAGGGTTTGAGAAGACGCGACATTCACAAATATGCTATTTGTTTTGTGCAATTATTAGAAGCAGGCATTGTTTCTTCTTTAAAACATGATTCTTAAGTGTAATTGCCTGTGCAACACCCCCCTGGAAAAAAAACTGCATCAGTGGCTATAGGGGAATCTATTTACTCTTTTAAACACATTGTACATGAAGAGTTTTATTTCATTGATGATAAAATTTAATTGCATAGAATAGCTTCATGAATACCAAACAAAACAAATGTGTGTAAAATGTCGGTACTTTTCACACAGGGATGCGAGCAATGAGTCAAATTGACCCTAAAGACCACAGATGTGTACAGGTCGTTGAAACCATGTTTGGTGTTTACCTGGTGGTCGCTTAATACGAAGAAAATATAGTACTTCATTTATTTAGAAATGTTAATTTTTAAATGGAGTAAAACTGATTCGGTCATTCTAAATAAATAAATATTCCAGTTATCTAGAAAGGTAATTTCAAAAAGTAACCCATGTGGTTGGGATAACCTAGAAAAATGATACTCACATTAGATATTATATAACCAATTGCGGACCGATGGTCTTTCTTCATTTTAGATTTGTGGCACAATCAAAAGCCTTCCTGGCCCATCAGTGGTCTGCAGCCTAATGTTTGAGATACCCGGGCCTAGATAAACTACAGTCAAAAAGCAATAATAATAATACACAGATTTGCACTGTTAGCATTTTACATTGTTTATTTAAAATAACTGTTCAACGTCAGGTTGTAGTAAAAAGGAGCCTGTTTGTAAATTTTGATTATTTTTCTTTTTTCCGCCTCTCAAGTTGCCCAATGAGGAGGAACCAGAGGAAGGACCTCAAGGGTCAAGTGATGCCCCACCTCCTTACAGCAGCATTGCACAAGATAGTGCAGGTATGGGTCATGTTCATATAATGTTCTGAAATCAGATGCTATCGAGGTTCCATAAGAAGAAGGAATTACTGTCAATAATCCATATCATTAAAATCGAACATTGAGAAATAAAACAAAATACATTGAGTTGGTAAGACAACTATGACTAGTATTTATTTAGAGAGTTTTGCCTCCCTTTCTGTAGAATGTTTTGATTACAAAGACGACACTGCATTCCCCAAGCCGCCTTCTTACAATGTTGCCACGTCACTGCCCTCATATGACGAAGCTGAGAGAAGCAAGGCTGAAGCCTCTGTTCCCCTGGTGGCGGGACGGGTAAGCACCACAAGTCTCTGCTTAAAGCCACAGTTAGAACAACTTATGGTCCATAACAGCAGAAGGCTCTCTGTAGAATCTGTTAGGGGTGTACGGTGTATTGGTGTATAGTAGTTATTGTAAAAATGCTAATATCACTGCTAATACGGCTGCAGTAAATGTAAATGGGCCCTGTTACTGGTCACAGCTTTGATTTCCTGTGGAGTATATATTTGATCAGCAGGGCTCGAAATTACCTTTTTTACTTGGTAGCACTGGTGCACCAGCAAAAATTTAGGAGCACCCACCAAAAATTTAGGAGCACCACTATGGCGTCACATTAATGCCAAAACTAGCGCGTGTAAAATGGCTTGCAGCAATAATTTCTCTCTTGTAAATTTTGAAGTCACGAGTGTCAATGTGGAACTTGAGAGTACAAAATTAAAAATCGAGTGCGCGGTTGTGATAATGTGCGAAAACTGTATTTTACCTCTCTCGAATGACTTTTTTCTTCTCAATGTGTAAAATGTCCTCGTGTGCGGAGTAGATTATCGACGACCAGCTTTTTTGTTCGAATGAGATTTCTACATGTGCGGTTTTGGCAGTTTGGGGGCGGGTTTTGACCGTTTCTGCCTACGGATCCTATTGGCCGATGGGTCCTGGTTTTGATTGTTTAAACTAATTTTGGGAAATCCCAAAAGATGCTGGAGGAAAAAGAACGGCGACAGATCGGTTAAACGCAAGTTGTAGTGAAGTTATAGTGTATCAACATGGTAAAAATAATTAAATAGTTAGATCTTATATGTTAAATAGAAACGGTAAAGTCACCAATTCCTTTTTACTCGCTCATAAATGTTGTAATGGTATGTTATCATTTTTGTAGTACCAGCTTCCCTCAGTGGATCAACAAAGCACGAAATATGATGGATGGTTTTGCAGATATACCATCAGTCTTTGTTTGTGTTTTGTTTAGCTGCTTTGGCACTATTTTTCCTAATGTAGTTTTACAGGGTGCCCACGGGGTTTTAAAAGTATTAAAATATAAATATATTTTATAAGTTGTGTAACTCAAAATATAATATATCTTGCACTCTTTCCAACGACCCCTCGTTTGCAATAATCTGGAGATATTAACCAAAAACCGCTCACCTCGATGTTCTCTCTGTGTCCCATTATTTTTGTCCAAGGTAAAAGGTTCTCGGCTAAAACTCCGGAAATCTTGGGGGGGCTATTTTGTTAAACAAGGAGTCGCTGGAAAAATGTCACTGAGCCCTATCTAATGGTGAAGTTTCACATTTAGATCGCCCGATATATGTTTCATATTTAAAATTTTGATTTAGTTTAAGTCCACAACTTATTCCACAGCTACAAATTGTTTGGCACTCTCACTGTGTTTGACCAAGCTCTCACGGTTAAAGTGTGTAGATTCAGTGGCGAATGCTGTGTTACCTGCAAACTCCGTCCCACAGGTTTTACAGTGAACGCAGTGCATAGAACCATTGCCATAGCAGAGCACATCGAAGTGTTTCACCAATGATCCCAAATATATTTTGAGGCCACATAGAGGCCACAATTTTGGGAGCAAAATGGTCGCAGTTTCGAGCCCTGATCAGTCAATATATTTGTGCAATACACCAATAGTTAATTATTTGGGACAAAATAATGCAACTTTTGAATCACCATAGTGGCTTAATTGCAGTATGTAACAATATAATTGATTTTATTTCTTACAGCCATATATAATTTTTCATCCTCCATTTTTCTCACATTTCTGTGTTTCTTTGCCACACACTGCTTGCGCACAGCACAGGGAACGTCTGGACACATTTGATGATGTAACTCGTGCACTGGAGGTACAGTAATGAGTTTGAGTGTGTCAAATTATGCAGGGTGGCATCCATCTCTAAGAGACCCCAGGTGTCAACTTTCATGGTGAAAAGAGCAGGATATTTGTCTTGAATTTCGTAAAATGCTTTTAGTAAAATACTTTCTTCATGAAATGAGTCCCATAAGTTGCTTTTATTTTTAAAAGTTTTAGCTGAAGTATTTACTCTAATGACAGCTGCACCAGAGTGTGAGACAGACCATTAAAATGTTACTCCTGGACTCTTTGTTTGTAGGTGTCATGTTTGGTTTGGGTCTTTCTTTTTAGTAATAGTTTTAAACAGAAATCAGATGTAGATGCAGGATTTTTACAGTCATGTAGTTTTCCTAATTGTGTATCTGCTCTGTTAGTTAATGTAAATCACATTCTTCTATGTATACTATAAACATTATATTTAGTGATCGACCGATATTGATTTTGTATTACCAATACCAATACCAATTATTTGCATGTGATGTGCCCGATAACCGATATTCAGAACTGATATTTATTTACTGTTATACTTCTGTTTTTGACACAATTATTGCAACTCCACTGGACTGAAAAAACTGTTTTATTTATAATAATAAAATAAATTATAAAAAAGGGCACTGTTACTAAAGTCTTCAATAGTGCATAAACTACATATCTACAAGCTGCATAAAGTACATATCAGTAATTTATGTAACACATCTAATGTGTGCATTAATAGCTGTTATGTTTAATAAAGTTTACTAAATATAGCAAAGCAAGCAAGTATACTTTACTTTTTCACACAGTTTCCCCTCAGATGTCTGCTGCAATGGCAATCATGCGAGTAATGCTCAAAACGCCCACCAGATTGCGGTGTTTATCGATCAACCCGATATTACAATACCGATAACAGATTTTGGTGAAATGCTTAAATAGCAGGGAAAAAATCGATTAATCCATATATTGGTCGATCTCTAATTATATTAATACTCCACCCCCTTTCAACCATCCTTATCATCAAGTTTTTCCTACTTGTTTTTTTTTCTCCTAGTGTTTCTTAAGGTCGGGCGTGGCGTTGCAAAAAGCATTTCACTGCATGTTGTACTAATTATGATATTGTATGTGACAAATAAAATCTGAATCTGGATCTGATCAATTGAAATCAGTGGAAACATATTAAGGAAAGACAAATACAGATGATTAGGGTGCCTTTTAAAACTGTAAGTATCACTATCAGTGCTGACATTCTTTTAGAGAATTTTATTTTATATTTTTCCAGAGCCAATTCTCTCAGCTTCCACATGTCTCTTAGCTTATTATCATCTGTAGAAACATATTTTAGCCAAAATTGGCAAATATTAATGCTTTGTGTGTTGATAAGCCCTATTAGGATTTTATACTTAGATTTTCGGCTTTTTTGCCTTCATGTTATAATGTTCTTTAACAAATATGAATCTAAATCTCAAAAATACTTTTATAGGATTATTTTACATTTACATAAATACTTACTGAATATTCTTATTCTTCTGATTATCAATAGCATCTTTTCAAAATCATAATATACTACTTTTTACAATGGGAGAAATTGAATTTTGCACAGAATTAAGTTCAGATTCAGAAAACATTGCTTCTCCTGAGAGATCCTGCCTTAAGACACACTATGCCACTAAGTATGCTGACTGTCTTTCAATGTCTTCCACTCCCAGGGTTATGTTTCTTTAAAATGGTGCATTTGCATTATTATGTCATTATCATTACATTAGTTGAAAACAGACGCAACGACAATATTATAATTTATCGCAATAATTTCTGGGACAATTTATCGTCCACCAAAATGTGTTATATTTATAGGTCTACGTCTTGTTAGTGTGTTAAACTGCAGAGATTTGTTATAATTTATTACATATAATATTTGTACAGGTTTAGATTTCTATGGGAAGGTAAAGTAAGCTAATTATTACCCATGTTTCCCATGTTTACACACTTGATGCTCTCAAATCAGTTTTTAGTGGTCTTTACCTACATTTAACAAAAAGTGACTGTGTTTATTCTTGACAGATTGCTGGAAAGTGAAATAAGCGTTTATTTTGTTTGGCTCAGAACAAAGCCAAGCGACAAGTTGGGAAGGTGTTTGGTTTTATGTAGTTATGTTTGCTAAATTTAATCTATGGTGCTTCATTAAATCCCTGGACCTAATTTTTTTAATAAAGATCCACTGTGTTTGACTGCGTAATTAGCATAGCATTTCTTAAGGATCTACTGAGGTCCTAGACCTCTGACAGACAAACAAGCAAAGAGTTTAATTCTGTTTGACTGAGCAGTTGTTGTCAGGGGTTACAGAATGAGCCTGTAGTATTTGTGTGTTTTGTGGTCCTCTTGTCTGAAGTACATAGGCCAAAGCCACAAATCCGTGGCCCGAGTGAAATCTGACCACTCCCTTACTATGATGTGGCCATTGTTACCTTTTTGTGGTGTAAAAGATCCCAAAGAGTTCCTGTGTCCTCCTCTGTCTGTAGTGTATATCTCACTCTGTAATTGACACTGTTTTCTGCAGGATGAGGACTTTGTGGCCAGGGATGACTTTGAGGATGCAGACCAGCTGCGAATAGGCAACGATGGAATTTTCATGTTGACTTTCTTTAGTAAGTTGTTCTTCGATCGTAGAAAACGCGCAGATTATCGCACATTTTATAGAGCCTTTTGCACTGTTTTCTTTTCATCTGTGTATTTAATGCGTTAATTAATGTTGTGGCATAACATGAGATACAATTTCAGGGTTGTGTCTAGGTGAAATACAGTGACATGCCCTGAAGTTATAGTGTTAAACTTGTGTTTGTGAAAACAATTGAATGTTTTTAAAGTGTTTGTTGTGCCATCTTGCCTACCCCTACATTTCATTGTGTACTTTGAAGGAGTATCTGATTTGAAAGCAACAATTCACTGAACAATTTTCTTATTCAGCACTGAATCCGTAGACGATGTGTTAACCCTTTTTTTTTTCTTTCTCCAGTGGCATTCCTCTTCAACTGGATCGGCTTCTTCTTGTCGTTCTGCCTCACTACCTCGGCAGCTGGTCGTTACGGCGCAATCTCTGGCTTTGGGCTGTCCCTCATCAAATGGATCTTGATCGTCCGGGTATGACAACTTCCTAAGTTTATTCCATCTGTATCCCATCTGCTGTTTTCAAATTATAATAAACAGAAATGAAACATAAAAATAAAATTGATTTTAATAAATGTATCTTAAGGTGATCTGTCTTAATCTATCTTAACTCTGTTCTGGGGTTGTTTATCCAGTTTTCTACATATTTCCCCGGCTATTTTGATGGACAGTATTGGCTGTGGTGGGTTTTCCTTGTGCTTGGTAAGTACTGCTTTGGTAATTCTACTTTATTTGTGCATATTTATCCCTGGCAAAAATAGTCGACCACTGCAATTACATTTTAAAGCAGCATCTCTGAGTATGAAACCATTACATGCCAGTGTGTGTTCAGTTCCTTAACAAGCATCTCACTCTGCTTTATGGTACTGATCATCAAAATCAAATCTTATTTCATGAGGAAAAGTATAAAAACACTGCTGTAATCGACGCTCTCCTCTCACAATGAGACCAGTTGAATGGTAAAACACTACTATAATTTTGTCAAAGGTAGTTAATGCCGTTTTGGTTTTTAGAGTGAACAAGATATATATATTTTCTGTAAGCACTGCTTGGTTTCATTTTATAATTTGTATTTTATATTTTCTAAATATTTTGTCATTACCTTTGAAATGACGCTTTAATATTTTTATTTGTATATTTGAAATATTTTTTGTGGTTCTTAAAAACTAAAGTAAAGTTGTACCTATAAAGTTTAAAACCTGAGAAACAACATTTTTGCAGTGGTCTCTTATATTTTCCAGTGCTGTATAATAGTAGGATTGTTGGTGTGTATTTTCAACACACATAATTCCGCATCTGCTTGCTTAAATATGCAGTTTGCTAATTCCCACATGTTGATTTTATTTGGAATATTTGAGTTTCTTTGGACTAAAGTACCTCAATCCATTTCCTTGTCCTCCAGGTTTCTTGCTGTTCCTCAGGGGCTTCATCAACTATGCCAAGATCCGCAAAATGGCAGACTCCTTTTCTTCCCTCCCTCGTACTAGAGTTCTATTCATCTATTAATGATTCGTGGTCTGTGGAGCCTCTGTAGGTACAATAGGTTCTATTGCAAACATTTAATGCTCTGTAGCAGTAAACAGCATCTCTGCTATAAATATGTATTGGCGTATCTCCCATTAACGCAACCCCAGGCAAAAATATGGAATCACTGCTTTTGGAGGCTCTGTGTTAAAGTTGTTTCACTTTCGCAAAAATAAAATATATGACGCAAAACAATTGTATATTATAGATGAACATTCTGGCTCTGTGAAACATACCTTAACAAAACTTAAATGAAATTGTTGTAATTAATGACACGTCTTTTTTCAGATCAAGTACTTGAAAAGATGTAATCACTCAATGTGGAGAAAGAAAATTATGGAATCACCTGTCATTTGCAGTTAAAAGAGACTGTTTGCAGATTAATTACAGGATTTTTTGAGTTTTTGAAGTATGTTTTACAAAGCTAGCATGTTCACCTCTTAAATTCATATGTTTTGTGTTAAATCTGTGATTTGATTTTTGCTGAATTATAACTGAAAGAAGATCCTCCAAGAATCGTGATTCCATGTTTTATTTTTGCCCGGGGTTGTTTTAAGGCAGCTGAGGTAAAAACTAAGAATGAAATGTTGCATACAGTATTGGCAGAGTTCATTGTAGTGTACTCCTTTGTTCATGGAAGTACGTGAATCATGATTTTGGTCTTTTCTAGCTGCTTTTTGGAAACTGGTCCTGGATTTCCAGCCAGCGCTAAGCCATGGACCTAGTCAGGAACGCATGTTTAAAGAATATAGCTCGAAAAAAACCCCTCTTCCATCAGTAATCTACAGTTCTGGAGGGAAGGCTGGCGTTTCCTGGGGAATGATGGACAAGGAATTGTTTTGTTTTTTTGTTTTGTTTTGTTTTTGATCTGTTGAATTAAAATATCGTTTTGCCCCCCACTCTGTTAGCAGATAGCAAGATACACTTTCCATGTTTCTAGACGTAGATTTGTGGATGCTGAAAACTCTGTAAATGTGCAAAAAATATTAGTGTTTTAATGTCAAGTGCTTTGTGCAATCAAGTTCGTGACACCTACTATAATGCCTTATGATATCCTTGTTGTAAAGGCATGCACTGCGCCCTGTTAGCCAATAGGGGGCAGTCTTGTTTCTTCCTTTCTTTTAGTTCTTTTAGATATTTTTTTTCTTCAATGACGTTTGACATGGAAACAACCAGTCGCTGTTGGTTACCATTCACGCAAATTCTTTTTGTGAATGGTGACATTAGATGAATTGAATTTAAAACAGAGCTTTTCTTCTCTCTCTCCTTCTTTCTCCCTCTATCTCTACATGACATGAAATTAAAGTTGCTCTTTTTCAGATGTAACGTTTTAATGCGGTTCAGGCAGCATTATGCTTTTATTGTTTGTATATTTATTTTAAACAGAAGAAAATCCATATAAACCCTCACATTTCTGAATGCATGTTATGGAAGAATGCTTTGTACATGTGTTCTCCAGGCATCATTAGAACCCAGGTGCTGTACACTGTAAATACATTCTCTTCATTTGAATCAGTCACCCATGTCGTTCTCCAGTAACTTCAGAGCACACTTTGTGTACGGGGCCTGTTTTGTGGGACAGATATGGGCTTCTTTTTTTTTTTTTTTTTTAGAGTATGAAAGGATGTGCATTGAGGTTAATGTTTGGATCAGTAAGGAGGACAAGCAGGAACACACAATTTGTCTCCTACAGTCAAGAAAACCCCCGCATGCCCTGTTTTTCCCATCAGATCGACCAAAGCTGTTTCCTTACATCCCAATCTTTTTTGAAGCACTGTGTAATTGAGTTCTCCTTTGATTAGGTGAATACACCCTCATTCGGGACATATCCCCCACCTCTTTCAACATTGCCACCGTAGGGGCCTGTTTGATCTCTGGCAGTTTAATTGTGTGTGTGTGTGTGTATTTGTGTGTGTGTGTGTGTGTCACAGAGGGGGATCCATGGATCAGAAAGTCGATCTTTTGTACCCTTTGTTTCCCAAACAGCTTTGTGGACAGCCTTTGAATGCAAATGCATGTACACATGTACATGTCTGTAAATAAGACTTTGCTATTAAAGTCTGTACTGTTGCAAAATTAAATATCTGTCCTTTGTCACAGTTAGGAATGAAATAAATATGAGGTAAGAATAACAGGGCGTGTCTTTTACTTATGTGCCCCACACACACACGGGCAAATATAAATTCACTATTACACTTTGTTGTAGTTTATACTATGTAATTAATGCCCTGCAATTAAAGGTTAAGCACTATGACCCTGTTGCTAAAATTTAATTAATAAAATCTTTAAACAATATAATTACTTGTTGGCTAAAGATATAGTATTGTGCTAAAGTCTTAGGCAGTTGGAAACATTTGTTTAATTGGTTTATTGACTGGAGTACATGTTGGACATTAAACACTGGAAGTATAAAGCTCTTATATTACTGTAAAGTTGATATAACTGCCAAAATAATGGTCAGATGCCAAATATTGCTGTATATTGTGTCTTCTTTTATTTATTAATCTTTGTTGATTATCCTGTCTTGGATTGTATTTAGATATTTGTACATAATATCAGGGGCATTGGTGCCAGAACCGTAATGGCGGGGGGCGGGGTTGGGGACGACATATTCCCACCATTTTTCAAAATCATTGGTCCCCCCCACCCACACGACCGAGACGATATTGAGCAATGCGTTCTGCGCACATTAAAAATGGACCCGGCGCCCCTGGAATTTCCGGTATCTTATTAGAAATGTTCATTAAGAATTTCACTACAGTGTGCACAAGCACAGACTAGGGTCAATATCAGACTTAGGCATGACATGATAGGTAAGTTTAATTTGAGTCTTTTGGGGGCATGTTCAGATGTTATCAGGCTTTGTGGCTGAATAGGTGTACATGCAAAATTACCACACTGCTTGTGAGGCTACTATACATTTTATATATCACATTTGTGACTTAATTTGGGAAGACAAATTACCAAAAGCCTTTCATGGTTGCATTAGGCTCTATTCCTACACTTGTAATTGGTCATATTCCACATAGTTTTGCAATTTTCTTGATTTTTTTTGCCGCTCGAACTCCTCATCCTTTGTGAGAAGACTGAAAGGTATCTCTGTTTCCAATCTGTTACACAAGACCTTGTTTTTAACAGTCAGTTTTCTCTACATATCAGTGAAGCAAATGGACTAGTTTGACCGGATTCCACTCTGGGTTATGTAGGGGGCTGTGCATTCATGTAACCAGGAATATTATCTCTACTGTAGGGTGTAGCTAAGCACCTCACCAAGCCCAGGATTTTTAAACCAAATCAAAGTTTGTATCGACCTTTATTATGAAAGTGAAATGTTGTCTATGTTGGATAGGAGTCCTAGTTGATGAAAGCTATGCACTGTTCTTGGAACTGAAAGATAATGTCAGCTGACTGTCTTGTTTTTGAGATGTATTCTGTATCCTTATGTTACACTCAGTCCTTCTAGGGAGGTCAAATAATGGATACATTTAGAAGTTGGAAATGTTGGAAAGGGAAAATATAGTAATATTTAAATGCTGGAGATGGAATTTTGTACTCTGTGTTTTCTACAAATTAGTTTGAGCAACCGAATCAACAAACTGAATCAGAAAAAGGTCTTGCGAAACATTCAAAAATTCGCAAGAAGAGGAATGCCCATGCAATGTTCAATTTGTGAATCAACATTAAGATGAATACAGAACCGGAACATCTGTCCAAAAATGAGTTTTAAAAGTCTGTATTTGGTTGCTGTTACTTGCCAGAGTATGTATATTTTACACTTGGTAGCACATTTTGCTATTTTTAATTAAGAAAAACAATGTGCTAATTCTATGTCTTTTGTACATCTTGTGTGCTTCAGGATCTGTGGGTGAATATGTAAGTGTTTTGTTTAATAAAGAGTGTGTGCATATTGTATTGGTTGATGGAATATTTCCTGGTCTGTCAGTCTAATGTAAAGAGTGGGAAATCATTTGAATATAATTTCGTTTTTATGCGTAGTGAACAATTAGAACGTTTTAGAGTAGTTGGGTAGTTTTAGCATGAACTAAACTGTCCTGCCAGACAAACAGCTGATACGGTCCTTTGGTTGGTTTGTCTGGTTTTTCTTGAGAAATAATTTTGCATTTATTGAAGTGTAAAGGGCAATGTTGTTCCTCCACTGCATGATTAATAGTATAGGTGAACAGAAAACTTAAAATGCTTGATTGCTTGAAGAGAGTCACTGAGAGTGACCTCGTTATTTTAGACAACTTTAGGCCACAAATGGAGGCTGGCCATGGCATTAAAAACACGGTGTATAATTTCCAGTGGGAAGGGAAGAGTGGGGAGTGGCCAACATACAGGGCAACATCATTTTTTTTCCTTTTTTCCTCCTTTAAACAAACTCGGGCCAACACTACAAAACATTGACAAATTACAGTCGGAGTCTGGGTGGCTATCAATATCTTTGATGTGTTTTGAAATGGGTTGGTTCGTTGTTTTTCATTGTCTTATTAATTTGTGGTAAAATAACTAACACTGACTCTTGTGCTTTAATAAAGGTGATAGGTTTGTCCTGCAGCATCCATCTTCAGCATTTTGATAAGGCTCATCTACGCAGCTTTCTGGTCTGAAGCACCTCCTGTTCTTTCTTTTTCATGCCACTGCGTGTTTGTGTGCTCTCTTTGAGGTGTGAAGCCGCCCTCATTCCTCTTCCTGGTGTGACTTCCTGGGGGAAGCACTTAGCATTTAATAACACCACACTCACCCACCCACACACACACACACACACACACACACACACACACACGCTCACTTGCCAACCACAAGATACACACACACAAACCACCACCTTAAAATCCAGTTAAAGACTTCCTAAGAACCACTGGTGAGCAAATTTCTCCCATGTAAAATAGGTGTGATAAAGGAAGGTGGGAGAGGAAGTGTTGGTGTGGTGTTTATGCGAGAAGGTGTGTATGTTTTATGTGTGTGTTTGTAAAAGATGGTGGTTGTTGGGGGTGGGGTGGGGGGGGCTTAAGGCGTCACTTCCAACTCTATGACTCATACAGTTCTCTTCCCTCCCTGTGTCCTTGGAATGTTTTGATTGTGTGTGAGTGTGTGTGTTTTTGAGTGAGTGAGTGAGCAAGAGAGAGGGAGAGTATTGGGGGTTGTATCTGCTTCTGTGTTGATAAGGTCAGTTGAACAGTGGGAGGACCCTCGCTGGACATTTCCCCTGGTGAGGGCGAGCTGGAGTGACAGCCAGGAGGCCGGTGACTCATCCTCAGGCTGCTGCTGCTGCTTCTGCTGGAGGAATCTCAGCCACTGTCTTGCGTTCTTACTTTCCCTCATTGTTCTATTCATCACGTCACCTGCTTTGTCCTCTGACCCTCCAGTTACGTTCCTATAACTCCAGCCCTTTTCTCCATCTCTGAACACAAATGCTAAGTAGTGAATGGCAAGTCTGTCGCAACAGTGTCTCCTTATACATACATAATAAGAGGCCAATCACAAAACAATACATTGATATATTTGAGCAAAAATGACCATTAGGTTGAATACGAGTAGACCATGTTAGCATTTTGTAATAAAGTGAATTTGTATTAATGTGTAATCAAGCTTGTCGGTATGTATGTTCATTCTATTGCCAGACAGGGAATCCCTGAACCACATCAGCACTGTGGTCTACATACTGAACAGCACCCCAGGGTGCTGCTCTTTTTATGGTCCCTTTGCTGTATTGCAAAGGATGGAGAGAGTATGAAGCACGGAACTGCTCCCCCATCAATCTGGGTGCACAATCGTCTTTTCATGAATGGAAGATGAGCACCATGAATGGAAGTGAGTCTTGCTCACGATTGGCTGCGAAGAGGCTCATTCACCCCCACCCCCTCTGTCCTCCGGGCACACACACACACACACACCAAGAAAGAGCATGGAGACGTCACGCTATGCTTCCGCAGTGCATCAAGGGATTCGGCCTGCCTCTGACTCATACTGGAGCATAGACAGAGAGAGAGAGAGAGAGAGAGAGAGAGAGAGGGGAGGGGGACTCTTCATTCAATATATTTAGCACACATAGCATGACATGTTTGTCATATATCACCTGCCACAATTTTTCGATATGTGTAACAAATAGTTACGTCCCTTAATCTCTTCCAATAAAAAATTAGATCACTAGCAATATCTTACTCAATCTATCCTAAAGACCTCACATATTTAGTTTATTCTGCGGGATATATAAATATCTAAGACTGTATGCTGGCTGTGTATTTTATTTTCTTGTATTGATTCTGATTCTGCACCCCCCCCATCCTTTCTGACCAGAGCTTGATGATGTAATACAGGTGACCTATTCGTCAGAGCGCACCCACGCACCCTCCTCCTTCCTGCTGATTGGCTGAGCTGGTCTATGAATGGACTGCACTATTTCCTGTGGGAAGTGAAGGATGGGGTAGTCTCTCGCTCATTGAGGAAAAAGGCAGCAATACTCCCCTGGCAGCAGCTCTGAATAGAACGAAGATGAGCTTGAGTGCATATCTCACTCTTTGTCACACATATGGGCAGTGTTTTTGTCATGCAAAAAGAAGTGTCTGTGTGAGATTTTTTTCCCAGAAGCGAAGGGCTGCAACAGATGACGATGTGTTTAGTCATGAATGAGCAAATGGAGCCGATTAAGAAGCGATATAAATGTTGATGCATCTTCCTGGGAGAGGAAGAAAATGACTAAAAATGCCACCACAACAGCACTGTGTATTACATGATGCTGGGAATAATGATACAGAATGATCAATATGTCTGACAATAATGTGTGGGTGTATATATATATATATATGTATATGTGTGTTTGTGTGTGTGTGTGTGTGCATTTACTGTATGTATATATGTGATTGTGTTAACAGATTATTTACTTAATACAGTTTCGAAAACATATTGACAAAAATAATATTCCTGACCATTACACCTATAGACTTTCGTATGGAATTGGTACAGCTGCTATAATGATATGGGCACTTGTTTTTCTGGAACAATGTAGTCAAAAAGTAAATGCCCTGTGATGGCATATATTTGATTTCATTACTGTTTAGGCTGAGATTTGGAACTGCAGCTGTGTAACCATGTTAAAGATAATGTAATGTAAATGTCCCATTTTTGGGACTAATAAAGACCTATCTAAAAGGGAACACTGCTGTTAAGTTGCTCCTTATTTGTTTAAAACTTTTGCAAACCAAATGTTCTTTCAATTTTTTTCTTTGTCGCTATTGTCAAGAACTCAGTAGGACAAATTTAATTGGTCCTAATAAACTCTTTGGAATGGAATTCTTAAACAGAGTGGTTTCACATTCCCATTCCCAAACACGTACACCACTAGCCTCTGATTTTTCCCATAAGGTCCTACTCCCCATCATGGGATTATGGGTATCCGAGTCTTTTGGTATGTTTATCATCACAAGCTGTACTTTAAAAATAACTGGGGGCCATACTCTACTTTTGAATTAAAAATATAATTTTGCGTATAAATATAAATGCTCTTAAAGCGATAGTTCACCCCAAAATGAAAATCTGATGTTTATTTGCTTATCCCCAGGGCATCTTAGTCGAAGGTGACTTTGTTTCCTCAGCAGAACACAAACGAAGATTATTAGCTTTAGCCATAGCAGTCTGGTAGTCATTTAATGGAAGTGGATGGGCGTCAGACATTAACCAGCATTTATATGCATATATGTGTGAGAGTGTTAACTAATAAGCTAATAAGATTTTAACTTTGTGTTTTACATTTGTGTAGTTTTTACTCATTAGTCTTTCCATTGATCTTTCCAAAAATGTTTTTACATAGGGTCTTATTATAAGAAGCATAATAAAATTCCCAACCATGAACGCCAACTCCCCTGTAAGTTGTGGCACAATAGATAGTAGCGTTAGCTTTAGCATTCACTTCTTCATATTTTCCATTCAGGCTGTTTCTGATTGCAATTTTTTTGAATGAATTATTATCCTGTATATAGTACTGTGTGTCAGTGTAGTATAATGCTGTAGCTCTGTGTGTGTGCATGTGGGAGCTTCAGGGCCAGGCTGGAGGAATTTCTTTGCGTGTGCAGACCCTGGCTGGCTCTGCCTTGATCCTGAATGACTCAGTGCTGCAGTACACTGTGGGAGGGGCCAAGTTTGGATCCCCTGCTGCCAGTCCTTCTAAACATTCTCGCAAAGCATGATTTCTCTCTCTCGTTCTCTCACATACACTGCATGCTGTCACATCCGGTCCTCGTCTCCACAGTGTAGCCTATAATTAGCCGCCCGCACAGCTTATGGTCTCGTAGTGATCTAACGAATTGCACTCCGAGAAAAGAAGCGCTGGTGGCTTAGGTGTCTTCAGTGGGCCTGAATAGAAAGTGTCTCACTTGCTCTAGATTAGCCTGTATTAGTAATCACGTTTTCTGATAGTATTGATGAATAATCAAATGTATGTTTTTTTCTTTATTATATAATTCCATGGAATGTGCACTTGATTTAAACTTAGTTGGTGTTTTCAAATGTAAAAATGTTCTGCCTGTGATGTCACTCATGCAGGATCTAGGGAAGAGTCAATGTTCATGACACTGGGTTCACAAAAGATTCACCTACAAGGTTTTGCTCCCTTTGTTTTGTTCTGAATCTCTGGACAGGACCAGGATAGGGAGCCATCTTTAACCTTTTCCAGTAATAGGGTTTGTTTATATTCAAAATCTGAAATGTCAGTTTGTCAGTGTTATGATAACTGCATATTATGGTAGTCTGCCATTTCATATCACCTGGAGTGCTCTTAGAGTCAGGCATCGTACACTGAAGTCTCTGGGACACCCAATGACTCATACTCTCCTCCCACCTTGGGCCTTCACTGCCAGCAATGGGATCTCTGCAGCACGCCCCATTCTCTAATCGCTTGCTCTTGCCTGGCTCCCCCTTCAGTGCCTGGGCTCCCCCCTTCACTGCATGCTGACAGCACAGGAAGCCTCTGTGCGTCATCCAGAATACATTACAATATCAAGCTTTATACGAGACATCAGCATGCTTACTAATGACTCCTGGGCAGCAGATTTGAGGAATAGTTTGGTGAGAAATCAGTTCCACTGACGTTTTCCTTTATCCTAAAATATAGTCAATGTGACACCACATGTTTGGTGCTCAATGGCCGCTTAATTACTTTTTACCGAAGATAGAAGACGGATGGATATGTTACTCAATTAACAATAATTTAAAGCCTCATTTAGTTATTTCTATTTGTAAAAGAGGTCAAATAACTGGGTTGAATGGCAAATGGGCAGGGGTTGACATAAGTGGTACGCAAGTATGCATGTGCAGGATGTACACTAAAATGGCGGAAGCGTACCTAATTTGAGTAACTTCATACTGCATCTCTAATTACCACCACTCAGGAAAGGAAAACCTCAAAAAGAAAAGTAATAATTATGTTTTAAAATAGAATTCCTGTGGGTCCGCACAGCCTTGCCTCTGCACCAATCAAAATTCAGTCAGATCATGTCTGATCTCAGTGCTTGGTCACTGCGTGCACCGGTACAAAACCCATCCTCCAGTCCAGAGATGAGTGATCTGCCTCTGTGTTCCAGGATAAACTTTTGAAACTCCCTTGCAATATTTAGTTACAGTCGAGATTCGTCCGGTTGTGTGTTGTTCTTGGTCGTTTTCGGCCCTGCAGCCCAAATAAAGTTTTCTGATTCTGATTCTGATTCTGATTCTGAAAGCCTGACATGACTGGTCTCCAGGACAAGTAAGTTAGAAACGGTACACATACATTACACATTTATCTGTTGTATTTTGGCAGCATATTTGGGGCATATTTATGTTTAAGATTACAAAAATAAGCATTTAGAGGCAATTTTATCGCATCAAAAATTCCTGATTTCAGAGGTGCTCTTGGAATGTAAGCCCCGTGAATTTCCGTGTTTACTGTATCCAAATTTAAATAATAGTGCCTTAAAGGTTCCAGTGCCAATGGTGAGGTAGAACATATTTAATTTTTGGTGTGTACCAATTTATTAACATAATGTACTAGAGCAAAAACAAAATGGCAAATTGAGGTTGATGCGGGACATTGTAACTGTTTTAATCATGTTTGATGGAGATAAATATTCCTTCATTTAGGATGTCTTGCTACAAAGCTTGTTGGAAAATGTGCCTCAATATGGATACATTTTATGTTTTGGTTAGTAAAGAACAAGAGATGAGGTTCTGCGAATGAGGATCTGCGTGGCTTTAAGCAGTTTATGTAAATTTTAGGTGCATTGAGGTAACGTCGTTGCAAATCATGCTGAATGTTGACAACAAATGTGTTTGATTCCTTAAAGTGATAGTTCACCCCAAAATGAAAATCTGATGTTTATTTGCTTACCCTCAGGGCATCCAAGTCGAAGGTGACTTTGTTTCCTCAGTAGAACACAAACGCAGATTATTAGCTTTAGCCGTAGCAGTCTGGTAGTCCTATAATGGACGTCAGACCTTTCAAAATAAACAAACCAAGCACAAACAAGTCCAGATTACACCCCGTGGCTCGTGACGACACATTGATGTTTTAAGACATGAAACGATTGTTTTTTTAAACTGAACAGTATTTATATCATTTTTTACCTCTGAAAGACGAAAGATGTCCTTTTAAGATTACAGACAGTGGTCTTTTGCCAGTATTTACCCAATTAATGGTTATTTTTCTCACCCAGTACTTTTCAGAAAAGCAGCTGTCAGCGGTTGCTGCAGATATAACGAATAGAATAGTTATTTTTATCCTAAATACTTTATAATAACATGATGCTGGCCAGAGACTGCATCATTCTTATTGTGGCCCTCGTGGAACATAAGCCTGAGGATCTATCATGTACTCTACCTTCATAGTGCAGTACTTACTACAATCTTTATAAGGTACTTGTAAAAAAGAGTTGGGACCTAATATGTCATGACAGCTCGTGGCAAAGGGCACAGTTCTCATTGGGAGGCCTAACCCTATTATATGAACAATTACACAAGGATGTCTATTGCTGCCTAATGAGTTTTGTCTGTTGGCATTAACAACCAAAAAATCACTTTTATACAGATTCCAATCGCTGCACTTTCAGGGACCCTCCTGTCCAAACCATGCAGCTCGGCCAGTGATGTCACCTGCCTACTTCCCACCAAAAAACTGAGATTACTTCCTGCTAGCATACTCTCAAAAATAAGCTAAATTAAAATAAGAGCATAGTAATCCCAACTGTGGTTACCTAGAACCTTTCTAGGTAGTGGTCATAAATCATTTTTTTGGTGCTAGAAGTCTTTTGGGAACCTTCACATTTTGTAAGTTAATTACTGCTATTCATTTTTAATGAGTGCAGAAGTCACTACAGGTCACACTAGACACTTCTCATTTTTCTAAGATGATAATCAGGCTCTCAGTGTCACATTTTGGCCTGAAATGGCACAAATTCAGATTTAGGTTTTTTTTTACCTAAAAAAGATGTGAACACAGACATTTGACCTTTCAAAAATTGAGCCACTTGCATATATGCTTCTGGATAAGGTGCATACAATATGTAACCACATCAGTGTGGAAATCATCCAGTGTTGATTTCAACACGATCAACCATGGCTGATGACAGAAATATTTCACCTGGAGTTCACAGCAAAATACTTAGTTTGTCTTTCGAATAACATCCAATATCCAGTTTGCCATTTTCCATCTACTACTTTTTGTTCTGCTGGTAATCTTTAAGTCTATTACCAATTTAAATTAATTAACGACAAGACAAACATGTAAGTTTTGTATAAGTTAGGATCTGAAGTATGTGTTCCACAATGGTAATCTACCATTTCATGCACAATTCAGGATTGCTTAGTATGGCCACCAACAGATTAAGTCTGTGATTTTTAGCTTTTTAAGCTTTTTTCCTATTTTTACTGCATAAAGTGTTGAATTAACATCAGTACTTGTCATAAGTATAAAATTTCAATTTTTTTTTTTTTAATCCTTCAAATACCAGTTTGTTTGCATTATGCACTTGTTAGAAAACAACTGCAAAAGCATAAATTTACTATATTCTCATTGCTACTGGATTTTCGTGTGTTACTAATAGTACAGTCTGAGATCTGGAACTGATTAATAACAACCCAGATTATTATGCATTGTTTATTTTTTGTAGGGAAAGCAAAGTTAAAAAAACTCACACTCAGCGTCCTCGTGGCCAAAAATGGCCGCCTCCTGTTTACACTCCCAAAATGTTATAAAACTAATATATATTAAAATATTTTTCAGCTTTCACCAACTTGATTTCTTAAATTAGCATCAGTCCTTGTCATGACAAGGAAAAATTCATTTAAATTAAGAATTGTAATAGTTTCTTGTATAGAAACTCACAAAAGTCAATCCACAGTAAATGCAGTGCTGAATGTGGTAAATAAAAAATAAAAATGTATTCATTGCTTACCATTTTCCTTAAAGCACATTTTATGTATCTAAAATGCAACATAGCTGTAACCATTTTGTATTTTTCCAATCAACAGTGCTATGAACATCTGTGAATCAAATATTTGGAGCTCAGCATTTTACATTGAACCATTGAATTCTTATTTTTTAAATGTATCTTAATCTTTTAATTATGTAGAAATTCCCCAAAGTTTGTGGAACACCCATTTAAGAATTTCAGGATCTAAAATTTGACCATGTTTATCAAGCATGTACAGCAAAGCTTAAAAAATCACATCTGCAACGTTCGATCTATCAGTCCACAGCCATTACCTCTGCTGTCGGAGCTGTAAGTGTGCGGAAGTAACGTGAGCTATCTCCAGTGCTGGCTCTTCCACTGGTGTGAGGTGTGGTGGCCTGGGGAGGAAACAGTGGTGGTGTGCTGGTGAGTGGGCCAAAGGGTGGGGGAGCATAATAAGGTGCAATTTGGGAACCATCTGGGAGATGCCTGCGGGGCTTCCTTTCCAGAACCTCCCCCTCCGGAGGGATGCAGGTGCTGGAGGCGGAGGCGGAGAGCAAGGCAGCGGAGGAGGTGAGGAACCAGGAGATGAGAAACCAACTCTAAAACAATACTACTGCTGCCACAAGCTTGAAACACCTGTGCTGCAGTTTTAGCAGGAGGAGGCTATAGAACTGGTTTGCCTTTTGTTCCCTTTTGACATTCTTTGGTTTTTAAGAGTGTAGTGGGTGACATAATCAAGACTAAAGGGCAGAGCTAATTGGTAGTGCCCCCAGTGTGAAGCAGAATGATTATATTGTTCCCTCGTGCTATGGAAAATAGAGGTGGGAGGGAGAACAGCAAGTCTTTCCATCCCCCCCTTGATTCAAGTGTAGAGGGGTGGTAAATTGGAGAAGGTAATAATCTCAAGAGTTTAAGCTTGGATTTTTGGAGTGGCCTTTAATGGCTGGAAATAAAGTTCAACGACAGGGAGAGAAAAAAAAAAAGGGGGGGGGCCCTCAACCACACCACAGCCATGTGACTTCACTGCTTCCTCTGAAAGTTCCGCTGTTTCTCTATGCCTGTGTTGATTTTTGGGTGGTTGTGTTTGGCTATGTTATCTTATTTTAGGCCAGCGCCACAAGTGGGCCCCTGAGATGTTAGTCCAGAGATTGACGGACTTCAACAGGTCCCAGTGTGTGGGCCTCAGCTGGACACGGGCTGCCTGCGGTCGCCCTGAGCGTACACCATGCAAAGCCCTGTTTTCCACGAGCCAACTCAACATTTTACCTTTCAGCACGGCTTCATGAACATGATCTCTTCAACATGTTAAATACTCCAAGCAGTATACATGGGGACTTTCGCCCTGAAATGTATTTCTTTTAATCAATCCAGGTCCACTGTAAATAATCCATAACTGTTTTTGTGCCTACCTTTACAGATATAGTTCCTTGTTACATGTAGTTACAGGTCATTTTTACAAGCAAAGTACTATCACTCCGCTCCAAAATGAAAAAGCCCTGCTGGCACCTGAATGGGCCGGAATGTGTTTGGAGAAACTGGGTCGGAGTAATAGAGTGTAAAATGCATGAGCTGGCACCATTCCAAACCCAAAGCCATTTACAGTCGCTGTGTTCATTTTAGCATTCCGCCTACACGTTTTGCTAGCCACACAGCCCCCTTCCGCAGCCCTGCCGCCTCTCTCTTAGTCTCTCGCTCTCCACCCATTCAGTGAATGGTTTCCACTTGAAGCTTTGACAGCTATCTCTTGGTGAAGTCAGGTGTAAGGAATCCTGCTGCTAGTGGTAATGCTTGTTATTTAATCCATTCAACGCTCTCTCTCTTCCTCTCTCTCTTTCTTTCTCTCTCTGTCTTCCTTTCCTCATATCTCTCTCTCTCTTCCTCTCTCTCTTCCGCTCGCTCTCCCTCTCTCACTTTCTCTCTCCCTCTCTCTCTTTTTGTCTCTCCATATCTCTCTCTCTCTCTCCCTCTCTATATCTTCCTCTCTCACAATCTTTCTTTCCACTCTCTCTCTCTCTCATATCTGTGTCTCTCTCTCTCATACTCTGTCTCTCTCTCTCCCTCTCTCTCTCTCTCTCTCTCTCTTTCTCTCTCTCTCCCTCTCTTTCTCTCTATTTCTATCTCTCTCTTTCTCTCTCTCTGTCTCCTTCTCTGTCGCCATCTCTCCCCCCCTCTCATCTCTGTCTCTCTCTCTCTCTCTCTCTCTGTCTCTCTAATTAGAGCTGATGTGTGTTGTTATGGTTCTGGGGTACTCAGTGTGTTCTGTAGTTGACGCTCCATGCCCGACCCGACAGGGCGCTGAGAGTTCCGCCCCTCCTCCCCCTCTGTGCCCTCAGAGAGACGGACCTCAGGCGGTGGGCTCCGGTCCCATCGAGTCCCGTTCCTCTCCCGGCTTACGTAAAAACCGGCCGGCAGCTGAACACAGTGCTCCTATTCAGACAGGCTGTTTGTTTGGAGGCTTATTGAGTTTTATGTAACCTGCCGCTAGCCGAGCCTCCGGAGCACCATTGTGCGGGAATAATGCTCCCAGTGGCTCTTTCATTCTCTCCCAGCAGCGCACTACACTTTCTACACGCCTGTGCCACCTACAGCCACCAAACTACCAGAACACTTCCTTTATTTCTTTCTGTTCACTGTTTATACAGTTTACAGCAGGAGAGTGTGTGTGTGTGTGTGTGTGTGTGTGTGTGTGTGTGTGTGTGTGTGTGTGTGTGTGTGTGTGTGTG
>JBBKCR010141460.1:0-20544 GCA_037577295.1 Ladigesia roloffi | reverse complement strand
CGTGAACAGTTCACTTTGAGCATGTGTGAACTGAACTTTGAACTAGTTCATAAAAAGTGTGAACTTGCACAACACTGTTGATACTGCACTGCAGAGTTTTCAAATTAATCGCGCGATCAGTTTATTTTAAAGTGTTACAGAAAACAAATGGACGCAAAAAGTTTTTAACAGCACTAAAAAAGCTTTACCTCAGATCTTACAGTTGGTTGTATAATTTTTTTTTACAATTTATTCTTTAGTTGTGCAGGCTTTTTCTAGGATAATCCTGTACATAATCTTTACTTTTTGTAAAGGTATACAGTAGATCATTTTGTTCATTATGGTGCTTGACAATTTAAATGTGTGTGTAAATTAGCTGTTTCCAAGGAGTTGGACCCTAAACTAAAAAAAACCAGTACAATTTAATGTTATTGCAATAGAAAAAGTTGTTTCCTAATTGGAGAAGTAGATGTTCCTGAGAACACCAGCCACAGTTCAGAATCTCTTCTGTCCTGAGTGTGTACAGCACTCTCGGGGACAGTCACCACCTCAGACCCGCCTCCTTTAAAAAAACAAAACCAAAAACATCATCAGCATTATACTTAAATAAAAACGTGCGTAAGACTAAATGTGGTTTACAAAATAAAACATAAACTAAAATGTCTTCATTTTCTTTTACTAAAAAGACGTCATTTCCTGTACATTGGGAAGGGGAGACGAAGGTAAAGGACGTCCCAATACTTTTGTCCATTGAGAGGCACTGTTGAATTAAATTTCAAGTCTCTGCCCGAACCCGGCCCGAAATTTCCTGCAACTCCTCTAGGGGCGGGCCGTGATCCAGCATCTGAGTGTCATTTTAGAAAATTAACCTCAGTTCAGAACGTGTGTTATTACGACCCACGTATTAAAAAAGAGACTGGTTTAAATCGGGCTCGGGCCGAATATTACAGTTAATGTGTCGGGCCGGGATGCACAGGCTCGGGTCGGGTTTCATTTTTTGGGCCCGATCTAAGCTCTGATGTGAATTAAATGTATCTAGAGTGGACACCATTTTTAGGACACACAGAAAGTCTCCCACAAAAATAATTTTTATAAGCAGCATTTCCCATCTTCATGCAAAAACTCTGATCCCTTTTTTGATTTGGTTGTGTAGACTATATTTGTTTAGTATTAAAAAAACATTCAGGTAAGTTCAGGCCCACACACTGAAGGTGAAGAATTTTACCAGTTTTACAGATGTGATTTTTATGGCAACAGACACACACATTTTCACATTGTACACATTGTATTTGCACTTTTAGTGATGGGGTAAAATCGGCCTCTACAATTAACCATTTCACACAAAACACACTCAGTGACTGGTTACACCTCTTTGAGTGAATTATGGTCTCAAAGCATTGCACTGGAATTCTTTGATCAGCCCAAAGTCAAAAGTGTACCTCCCTCATAAAGTAAACACTTCAATGGCCAGCAGGTGGCGCCATGTAAATCCAAATGCATCTAATCACTGAAGCATTGTCGCAGTCATACATTCATTTTATTATTAGTTAGCAAGGTTTTATTTATTCAGTATTGAGAAGAAAGTGAAGGTCAATAAGGGCTGTCCTCTACTTGATACCAGAGTTCAGAGGAGACTGGCCAGGCTGATTTGAGCTTATAATAATAACAGTGACTGAACTCAATGTTACAACCAAAATTTCCAGTAGAGCATCTCTAATCCAAGACTGGACAAGACTGAAAACATGTTGCCTGGTCTGATTAGTCTCGATTTCTGCTGCCTCTGATTGCAGAGTCAGAATATGGCGTAAACAAAGTAGAAGTATAGATCAATCCTGCATTGTATCAAGTATTGTTTTTGCCAACGAAAATTATGAAGAAATATCTTCAACACATTTTTTACGCGACAAAAACTAGTCGAGACGCGACGTAAATGCTGGTCTTGTGACAATAATGAAACGAAAGAAATGATGCAGTTTTGTTGACGAATAAGAACGAGACTAAGTGTGGTTTACAAGATAAAAAACTATGCTAAAATGTCTCTTCAATTTTGTTGACTAAAACGAGACTAGACGTTATTTCCTGTACGACGTTGCGTCCCAACACTTTTGTCCATTGAGAGGCACCGTGAATTAGACTTTAAATTCTCCGCCCGAACCCCGATATTTCCTGCCACTCTCCTAGAGGTGTGGTCCAGCATGTGTGTCTGAGAGCTTGGAGTGTCCGTTTAGGAACGCACCCACAGTTCAAAACGTGTGTTATAACGGCCCACCTATAAAAAATCGGATTTAAATCGCGCTCGGGCCGAAGATTACAGATAATGTGTCGGGAAGGGATGCACGGGCTCGAGTCGGGTTTCATTTTTTGGGCCCGATCTAAGCTCTAATGTGATTGAAATTTATCTAGAGTGCACAAAAGTTTTGGGACACACACACACAGTCTCTCACACACAGCATGTTTATAAGCAGCCTTTCTCATATTAATGCAAAATATGATCCTTGTTCTGATTTGGTTGTGTTTGTTCAGGATTTTAAGAAATATTCAGGCCCACACACTGAATGTGAAAACTTTTACCAGTTTTACAAATATGGGTTTTACGGCAACAGACATACACACATTTTCACATTGTACACATTGTATTTGCACTTTTTAGTGATGAGATGTTATTCATTTATTTTAATAAAAATTGTTTGTGTACATCTAAGTTCTAATATAGCTGGCTAAACAAATGTCTTTCATGTCTGGAATGAATGTACAGTATTCTTGAGCCTACAAGGTAATCAGAAAACCTTAATCGAATTGTGAAATAGGCTTGACTGAACTTGATTTTGTTTATTCTACCAAGTACATATACTATTTTGACTTGCATTAATAAAACAACTAAAATACAGATTTCATTGACTAAAACTAGACTAAAATGTCATCAGATTTCATCGACTAAAACTAGACGAAAAGAATCATGGTTTATTCTGACTAAAATAATACTAAAATGCTCAGACTTTTAGTTGACAAAAACTTGTCTAAACTTAAGAGTCTGGACGTGACTAAAACTAATAAAAACTAAAATGACAACTTGATGCAAAGGCTAGACTAAAACTAAAATTAAAACAGGCCGCCAAAAACAACACTAATTGAAACAGTGGTTCAGGCTGTTGGTTGTGTGATGGTCTTGTTGATGATTTCTTGGTGAGTTTTGGGTCCTTAATACTCACCAAGCAGTAAAGAAGCTTTGGGACATGGTGGAGTGGGAGATTCGCATGGATTTGCAGCCAACCTACTTATAAAAACTACTTTTACTAAGTAGTAAACTGTTTTAACAATACGTTTATTTATTTAACCTGAGTTTTTATATCCACCTCTCTTACTGATCAAAGCTTTTTGTGCGCAATCCATCTGTATTTAATCCTAATCATTGTTAGAGTATTTTGAGAGATTTTCATTAGATTTTATTATATTGTTCTTGTCTCTCTGTCTGTGGCATTACCAGTTTCCTCTGGGATAAGAAGTCTTCTGATTCTGAAATCTGCTGGGAATCTGATGGTCACGTGCGTGTAGATTTTGAAATAAAATAGATCCACACAAGAAAGTCCTAATTTGCTTTTTGCTCTACGTTTATTTACCCAACGATAGTGAGAATTCTGCAGGTTCTTATGGCTGATTCTGTGATATTACTGGGAAACAACTGCACTACCATCGCTTCACCTCATACAGAGTATGATCCATTATAACTTTAAGCTACTGCACCTATATTTTATATTGTGTTACACTTATTATGTCTTTTTTTTGTTGTATATTGGTTTTGTCCTTTTGCTTTTGTGTATCTGTGCTGCAGTAACATAAGCAAGTTTCTCTGGGATCAATACATCAGTGTTCAGAGGCAGTTTTCTGGTCCTGATTATTATGAAAGCGTCCCATGGTGGGGAAGTGGGTGGCACTGTTACCTCACCCTTCCAGGGTTGGGGTTTTGAATCTGGGTCCTGGTCATGTGTGTGTGGAGTTCGTATGGTGTCATGGTAGTGGAGTGGTTTTCTCAAAAGGTGAATTGGGGATTCTGTATTCACTGTGTGAGTGTGTCTGTGCCCCGTGGTGGGCTGGTGTCCTTCCCTGGGTGAACTCCAGCCTCGCGCCTGTAGACTCCAAGGTCCCTGGTGAGGATTAGGCGGCTACAGAAAATGAGTGAAGATTAATATGATCATGTACGTTAGTGTGCTGTGAAGGTGCATGTGAATTACAGTGTTGAGATAAAGGCAGTAACTCCCACAGATTTCTTTACAGTGATTAACGTGTTTTACAGATGATGAAAGGAAATTCCTCAAACTGTTTAATTAAATATCTGAGATGAAAACAGTCATTCAGAGTGTTTGGTGTGGAACGGTTCATTGCAGAGCCTTTTTTACCGTGAAGATTAATAGAGCTATACATCTCCAACACAAATACTGTTCACTATTGACCCCAAGTGTCTCTGAGTGTTTATATGCATGCTGATGAAGGTCAAATAGTAGCAAATCAGACGTCATGCATATATCCCTCCTCCGTGAATGGGTTTAGATTTTAGGACCAAAATCGTATCAAATCTCATCTCAGGCATCTGGTGCCACAACCATCACCATCATTTCATAGAATATTCTAACTCACAAAAGCCCATGTTAACAACTTTGACATAATCTTAAAAAGTTAATCATTAAAATTCATCTTTAATATAACTTAGTCATTCCTATACAGACGGCCTGTCTGCTATGCAGTGATCTTGCACAACATTTAACACTTTGTAGTCTTTTCTTCTGCTAAATTTCACACAAAAGTGTGCTGTAACACTATTCTCACAGCTGCTTCTGCATATTCACTTCCGGTCTGGGACACGGAAGGCATCAGGTTGTTGGGTCATCTCCATGCTTCTGGGTCTGAAGCAATGGACAACACCCTTTTATCATGTCTGGTTGAGTAATCTGAAAAACCTTGCTTGTTTATTTGTGGTTTCTGACATTTTATGAACTCTTCCACCAATATCAGGCCTGAAGATGGCGGCCAGTCTGGTCCATGTTCACCGACGTGTGTCACAGGTTGTTAGAAACCATATCCCCTGCAGGCCAGAGGTGGGAGCCCACCCTCAGATAAAAAACAAGAACAATATGCTGTTATTTCAATACTTTATTACAAGAAAACATTATAGACATTTAAAACAAATGGTTTTGAGGTGTATCAATATACACTGGAACTGCAATTTAGTGGATGTGAAAGATCATCCCCAAAACCCTCCTCTCACGTTTATCACCGCAGAACAGATTCACCACATCCTTTCCAGCAATTTGGAAACGACTTGTGCCCAAACCCTCCAGCACCTTTTCAAGCACTAAACGGTTCTGGTGTCCAGCTGATCCTTGTAGCTCAATGGGAGACAGATCTGGAGACTCTCTTGTCTGGATATAATTTGGGCACAATTTTTAAGGGATACTTTTCACAAAGGGAATGTCAGTGCAATAAAGACAGACCTGATATTTCTCTTCAAAACCAATAGTTTGAGCCTTTGTGAATTAAAAAAACTACAGACTATAAAATATTTCAATCCAGTTGCTTTTGTTTAATGTGTTTCTAACGTGTTTGTTTAGTAAATTTTTGAAATAGCAGCTAAGCATTATTTTTATAAACAGATCTGAGGGTGGGTCCAGACATCTGGCCTGGGAATTATTCACAGCAGGCGAGTCAAAACCACTTCAGCTGCAAGAAATATTTATACTGGGAGATATTCTTAGTTATTTTCCTGACATGTGTGTGACAACTTAATATGTAATTTCAGTTTGATAATTATCGAAGCCTTATATAAAACTGATATAGCATGGCACAAACAGTACTGTGCACTTATCCTGAGCCACTTATCATTTCTTCATATTTTTCTTCCAAAGAGCTAGCCTCTCTTGACTGTCATTTATAGATCAATTCAGGCTGGTTTCAAGGTATCAATTGTATTCAGTTCTGTGTTATTCGGTAAGTCCTTTTAAAAATTCATGTCCCACAGCAGCTTCACAAAATGTGGGTTTGAACCCCTAGTGACCAAGCTGAAGGCAACGGACGTGAGGCGAAGCAACCTCATGCTGGAGGAAGGAACCTCAGGAGGAACAAAGACTCAAAAAGGGGAACCCATCCTTCTCTAGTTGACAACGGATAGTGAAAGAGTAAAAATATATTGCCATAGAGGTGGCTAACGTTAAAAGGGAAACTAAAGTCACTCAAAAAAATCCAAAATGAGGTGCTTATGTGGAGATCTATTGGTTTTTCTAGTCCAGAGTGTTTCTGGTCCTTTAGTTACAGGGACAGTGAGGTTCAGTTGTAACATATATTTTGCTTTGCCGGTGCAAAAAAAACTTTTTGATTAAATGAAAGAAATGGGAACAAATATTTTCTATGACAGAGTCAAAGAGCCTAAAGATACAAGATGCCTAGATAAAGGTGTTTCCACCATCTAGGATTCAGCACCACCAGTAACCTGATCACAGCCTGATCATCTGCAATTATCTGCTCTTTTCTGACTCACACTGTGTGTGTTTATATGTGCTGGTATTCTGCCTGAATGATTCGTACACAAGCCTTGTTCTGCTTGAATGATGCACATTGTGTGGCCTAACAAACAAAAAACATTTTACGGTAAATGGCCAGGTTCAGTGATGGGACCGAAATTTCTTTTGAAGTCCTTCAAGGAAAAGGAAAATAAAGACCCTTTCCAATAAATTAGAATATCATGAAAAAGTTTAGTTATTGCCACAATTTCATTCAAAACGTTAAACATTCATAGATTATAGATTCAGGGACCACAACTGTTAATTGATGTTAATTTGTGCATAAAAACAGGAATTTAAAAAATTAGAATACTGTGAAGACATCGGCCCACATTTTATCAATAAAAAGTCTAGTGGAAGGGCAAAATGTGACAGGACAAGATGCAACAGTGGAGTGGAGTGAAGGAAGCAGGAGTCTCCATCATTCCACTCTTTCTGGATCTCTGCCAGATTCTTGAATCTTCCCTGTTTGATAATCCGCTGAATGCCACAGTCATCTCATCTGCTGGGGCATCTTCTCCTGCCACATTTTGCCCTTCCACTAGACTTTCCATTGATCTGCTTGGACACAGCCTTCTTTTTGTGGCTTACCCAGCTTATGAAGGGTATCAATGATGCTCTTCTGGCCAGTTGTCAAGTCTGTAGTCTTCCCCATATTGAACATAACTGAGACAATTGAACCAAAGTAAATCAATTTAATGAAACTTGGAACAACCTGTGCAGGTGCTTTGAGCTTAGTAGATAAGTTGTGTGTTACACCATGTTGTCTTCACAGTATTTGTTGTGTGTTTTTGTGAGCTGGAAGCCCAAATTATGTACAAATAAACAAGTACTTGAAATTAGTTGTGGTCCCTGAATCTATAATCTATGAAAGTTTAACGTTTTGAATGCAATTATGGAAATATACCAACTTTCCATGATATTCTAATATTCTAAGAGTCTGTATATTAACAGTTTGGATCTTTGAAAGCAATATCTAATTAAATGGGGTGTGGGGGGGGGGTAATATTGGATAACATTGTATATAGAATTCTAAAACATTATCCAGTCTAGTACAGTTGGCCAGTAAGTGTAAGTGAGGCTTGTCTGCCTGAAAAGTGCAGTAAAGAGGGTTTTATCTGCTTCTTTGGTTGAGCTGCTTTTTCACACTTTTTAACTGCTGCACATACTTTTAACCACACTACACACATACCCCCCAAAACAAATAAAGAAAAATACTCCGACTGCAGACATACCACGTTCACCAGAGAGACCTTTCACCGTACATTCACAGTCTAGACCTCATTGAAAACAACTGATAGACATCTAAGTAAAGTGAGAGATTCTAGATGCAGCTCAGCCTTCTCACAGTAATATCGGAGCTCTTTTTCTCGCTCAGGTTTTAAAGACAAACACAAATCTCTCTGAATCTAGAACGTTCTCCCACCTTACGTTCTGGTCCATTTGGTTTGAAGGAAAACTGCATTAGAATGTCCTTGTTTATCCAGTGTATAATTAATAATAATATTAAGAACAAAAATGTATTATTATTATCATTGTTATTGTTATTATTATGGTTGCTGCTATTGTTGTTGTTTTATTGTAACTAAATGAATGCTTTATTGACCTAAAGGGGAAAATTTGGCTGAAAAGTTTTGTTAGCAAAAATGTATGTAGCTATGTTATTAATAAACTCAGCTGTAGTGTTTATGAAGGTATGGAAAGTGACCATTCTGTCATATGTGAACACACCACAGCACACAGTGTAAACAATGTGAAATTCCTCCTCTATATTTAAACCCCCTCACCAAGTGAAGCAGCAGGCAGCCAGGAGCATAGCCCCCGGGGAGCAGTGTGTGGGGACGGTACCTTGCTTAAGGTATCTCAGAGGTGCCACTAGCAGTCTTGGGAATAGAAGACCTTCATAGGGCCTTCTGGGGTCAATAGTTAATAGTTAATTGCAGGTTGATGTAGGCTAACATTAGTTGTCATAAACAGTTATGTAGCTTTATGTAGGTTTAATACCAATATTTGTCTCATTATTTCACTTTTTGGGGTGAAACTGGCAAGCTTACTGTAACTGTTGCTGAACTTACTGTAAAATTAAGGTTGAATTTATATTTCCTATGTAGATGTTATGTAGCATTATAAACTCTACACTGCAGTAAAGGGCTGAAGCTGATTAAGCGGCCTTAATTACAGGTTAATGTAGGTCACTCTTAGTTGTAATAAAAGGCTTAAGTAGGTGATATGCAGATGATATAAGAATTTTGCTCTGCAGTTTATAAGGGTTTATTCTGACATGCTTCATCTGTAGTCAGTTTATGTTTGTCATTTTTAATAAAAGCCTGACACGTTTTAGTTTTAGTTTTAGCTCGTTTGTTTTGTACTGTAGATAAAAGTATCAATGATTTATTTTTTTCACAGAGCTTGAAGCCAAACCCACAATCCCCAACAGCACATCCGCCTCGGCCTTGGAAACCCCCATTTCTGACCTCAGATCAGTCAGAAAATGTCAGCCTTTGTTGGTAAAGCTGTCCAGTTATTTTAAGATTTTAAAATTAGGACAAGGTAATCTGTGTTCGCTTTTACTGTTGAATTATTTTGATATTGTTGGTTGTTTTCGTTGATTTTACTTAAACATTGGGCAGCTGGATGGCCTAGTGGTTAGGGCGTTGAGCAAGGTACCATTCCCTCTTACAACTACTCGGGCGCCTCACTGGCAGCAGCCCCCTGCTTCACTTAGTGAATGGGTTAAATGCAGAGAAAACATTTCACTGTGTGTTGTACTTGTATGACTATGCATGTGACAAATAAAATTTGTATTTGATATTTTTCTTCTGCTCAGAATTTTATATTTACATATTTGCTTAGTCTTTGGGCATTTTATTCTAAGCTAGATTTATTACTGCTTTATTTATTTCATTAACTGTTAATCACTTTATACTTTTTACATGCTGGCTGTTTGAAGGTGTTTTGTATTTGGGTTTGGTTGAGGTGAGGTGAAACCAGAGTCTTGTTTTTTTGTGAGGTGTCACACTGAGCTTGTCTGTGATGAAGCTCAGTCGAAAACAAGATGTCAAAACAGTTTTCACAATATTTTGCATGACCCTGTGTAAGAAACCCACTAGGATTTCCTGTTTCTGTCGGTTACTGTTGGGCCCCACCTCACATACCCCACAGCAGGAGCCTCTTCATATCCTCTTTCTCTTTTTTTCTCTCTCAGTCTCTCTCTCTCTCTCTCTCTCTCTCAGCATCCAGCAGCCTCACTCTCGCCTCGACATTTTACACTGTCTTTACGGAATCAGCTAAAAAGCCTGTGAATGAAAGTCCAGTCATGAGGGACCTCCTGGTGACCGCGTGGCTCTTCATCATCTTTTCAGCCACTGGTAAGTCCAATTTTCTCTATTTCTGTCTGATGGTCATGATTTGATAACTAAACAGTGATTTCCCTGCTTAACTGGGAATATAATCTATGAGTCATTAAATTTGCACACCACAGGGGTTTAGCAGTTATCCATTAATCCGAATCAGAAAACGCTTTGATCCCAAAAAATGACTACACAGACAGGCAGGACCAAATTAATTTTTTTTTTTTAAAACTCTACTAAAACACTACAACACTACTCTAAACACCAAATATTGTGGTCTACAACAGAGGTGAAAAAAATACTGTAGAAAATCAATGAAATTCCTGCTGAGGTTTAATAGTTAACACACATACTATATGGAGTTAATATAAGTAGTGACACAGTTTATTTCATAAACTTAATTTTTTTTTTTTTTAAGTTTTGACCTTTATACGATCAGAAAAAAAAAGTATCAGTAAAAGTGCACTTCTTTTAAATGGTTGTGTGCTGCTGAGTCAAATTCTAGACTGTCTTTTAGCTATAAATGCACCCAATTTTCTTTTTTCAGTACTTTAAACAACTAACAGCAGTCTGGTGATCCATAATGTAATTAGAATTATATTATATTACTTTTTGTAGGTCAGTAGCGATGAATAAAAGATGACATGTTCAGGGCAATAAAGATGGTGAACATATTGTAAATGTATTTCTTTGTATGAAATATTGAGTGGATTTTAGTATTGTGAGTAACATGCAAATATAGTAGATCTTACTTTTACTGGGCGTGTCGTGTATATACTCACTGACCACTTGATTAGGGACACCTGTTCACCTGTTCATTAATGTAACTAATCAGCCAATCAAATGACAGCAACTCTGTGTATCTAAACATGTTGACATGGTCAAGACAGCTGAAGATCAGAATGAAGAAGAAAGTGATTTATGTGAGTGTGTTGTGGTTGTTCGTCTGAGTATTTCAGAAACTGGGGATCTACTGGGATTTTCCCCCAATAACCATCTCCAGGGTTTTTATAGAGAACATTATGAAAAAGAGAAAATGTCTTGTCTCTTCTTGATGCTAGAGTTCAGAAGAGAAAAAACAAACTGTTTCCAGCAATAGTAACGCAAATAACCACTTGTTACAACAAAGAACTGCAGACCCTGAGAATGATTCTGCTGCTCACGACAGACTTTTCTTCGTGTCATCAGAAATTAATAATCTTATTTGGAGATTATTAAGGTTTGGCTTGTTTCTCCTACATCCCTCATTTAGAGGAAATAAAAAGTTCTTGCTGTTCTCATCACCTCCTTAGTTTTCTTTTCTTTAAAATCATGGTTCATTTATAAGATGACCAAGTTTTCTTTTGGATCTTATGGTATATCTGAAGATCTTATGGTCAGAGACAAATAAATATCAATTATAAAAAACAGAAAAGTGAGAGAAAAGAAGGCACTTTAAGATATTAAACTGGGATCTTTCTCAGAAGCTGAGTTCATAAATTGTGAGAAAATGTTCAGAATATCATATTGATGTTATTGTCTAGGAGAAACAAGCTTGGCAGAGTAGATTGTATTCAGAATTTTCCATTAATCTAGAGAGAAGGTGTTCTGAACACACAACACATTGAATCTGGAAGCGGACTAAGCATCAATTACACATGGAGATTAGATTTATCACCTTTTTTTGCAAACTTGGCGAAAATGAAATGTTTGAGACCTAACACACGTGTGTACAAGAGTGATTTGTGTATCTGGAGGTTTTTGTGTCTCTTCAACACTTAGAACATATCTTGGAAGCTCAACAAATTGTAAACTATCATTGCATGGCCTCATATGGAGGTTCCTCTGGTTTGTGTTGATGATCGAGGTGTCAGACATCAGGCTGTGTTTTATTTTGATGCTCCTAATTAATGCCAAGCCAAAGTTATACATAATTACAAAACAGGAAATTAGAACCACATCACATACAAACAAATACCCATAAAAGACGCCCATTAACACAAAAATGCGATGATTTCTATCATTTTGCCCATAAGTGGGTGTGGAAACCCATAGAGGGTGAGGGGTCTGGAGAGCGACTGAGCTGTGGCACACCAGATATATATACACCCGGTTTTAGACTCCTTTACTCCTTTAAAAAAAAATCAGATTGTACTAAAACAGGTTAGTCACTGCAAGAGCTGTTTTATGTCGCCTTTAAGTCACAGAGCATTCATTTTGGCCTTTTTTACCTCCAGGCTTTGCCAATATTGTTTACCTCCACAAGGAAAGGAACTCGTCTGTTCACTTCATCTGCGAGTCCTCAAATGAGAACCAGACCCCGTTTGCCTTCACTCTGATACGTGACCTGGTGAAACAGGAACGTGTGCTGTACTTCGACTTCAGCCACGTCCCCAATGTTTTAAACGAAGACGACAAGCACCTTATCTCTGTGCAGAGAGACACGGGTAACCGAATGGTCAATGTCAGCATCCTGCACCTGCTGGGCCGCCACACTGACCTGTATCGTTGTAAATTCCACTACAGTTTTGGGAAATTTGAGGATTTTCCTGGAAAGACATCATTCTTTCTTTATGTGGAAGATCACAGTAAGTAAACCTCACCAGTCTGATTTACTTTCTTACTTTACTTAAATTCAAAAAGAAGGTAGAGCGCACCACCACAGGTTTTTACCATGTATCCATTACTTCCTTATACTGCAGATTTTTATTCTCACTGGAAAGCTGTTTAGTAAACAACTATAAATGAAAATCTTTCAAATAAGATAATTTAAATAAGCTCAGTGGGTAAGACACTTGCCTCTGGACCATGAGGTCCTGGGTTCGAATCCTACCCCCAGCACCACCACTGGTTCCTTGAGCAAGACCCTTAACCCCAAGTTGCTCTAGGGAGACTGTCACCTGTAGTTAGGAATGGAAGTCGCTTTGGATAAAGGCGTCTGCTAAATGCCATAAATGTAAATAAAACAAGATTCTTTCAAAAGATTAAAGAATCAGTATCAATGCATGTCTGACATGCTATTAACTGGTTGTGTGATGCAGAGTCACATTCTAGACTGTCCTTTCACTTGCATTAGTTTCATCATGTAATAACATATTGATTTTGTAACATTTGTCTGGTGATCCACATTACAATTGTAATGATATGGCTATTTGTAGATCGGTAGTGATGGAAAAATATGACATGATCTGGCTTATAAAGACACTCCAATAATGGAAATATTATAAATGTGTGTGTTAGCACAGAATATTGAGAGAACTTTTAGTAAATATAAGGTAAGTAACATACAAATATAGAAAAAATGAGTGTGTGCCAAAACCTTGGTAGCGTATAAATATGGAAACCATCGTATCTGGGTGTTTTGATACTTGATAGGATTTCAGGAGAAGTATGGAAACCAGTATTGAACTGGTACCAGTTCCTGATTGGTCAGTAGCAAAATAATGATAAACTGCTGGACAAGTGGCGCTGTTATTGATGTGTGTTGATCTGGTACCAGTACAGTTCCGATTCAAGCCAGAATCACTGAATCTCATATCAGAAAAATCAGAGAAACTAAACTAATCAACACGCCATGTTTCTAATTGTTTTCGGTGAGTAAAATATTTTGCTTAAAGATTCTTCCACTTCCAATAAAGTGAGAGCATATGCTTAGCATGTGATTGTGTTAGACTTCACTCTCATGACCAAGAGATCATGGGTTTGAATCCTACCTTCCTACCACTCGGTTCCTGAGCAAGACCCTTAACCCCAAGTTGCTCCAGGAAGTTGCTTTGGATAAAAGCATCATAAACTAAATTACATAGGCTGAAATTACATGTTCTAAATATAACATTCTAACACAAACATTTCAGCAAATACTAATGTGAGAAGATTTCAGAAGATAGGTAGGTTTATAGACAGATTGATCGATTACAATTCATAATCTGGTGCGAAAAACAATAATTCAGAACTGGAACCGGTTTTGCACCATCTCTACATACACAACACGAACAGTGCTATCAAAGTTAACTGGTCGTTTCAAACTAGTAGGTGACATTTGTATTACTGTGTTTCCCATTAGCTTCCACATTAGGTTCCATATTCCTATAAAACAGGCTTGAGGTCATGTGGATCTCCTTCCGTACGTGATGTAAACATCTCAGTTCTCTTCACCACATTAAACTTCTTTTACAGAAGTAGCTTTGCTCTGTAATGAACATTTTCTGGGCTGAATCTGGGAACCAGTGGCTTAGACAGTCAAACAACTCTCAGATATGAACTTAACAATTAGAAGAAGCACAGTTTTGGTTTCAGTTTTCTGCTCCATACTTCCGATCATTGTGTGCATAAACAATTCCATAAACAACACACCTAATTTAACCCAACGAATAAAAAATGGACAAGCAAGGTATTTGATGGAAGTAACGCTGGCTTTCCATGTGGAATACCATCTGGGAATGGTTAAGTAAAAAATTTGCCATGTGTTAAATCACAATGTGTTGTATTAAAGTTATTTGTATTTACTGAAATAATAGCGTTTAGTAGTGTTGGAGCACAGTAGTGTTTGAAAACTAAGTATCGAGATATGAACAGATATATCTCAGATACGAACAGTTATTAGAGGGCCAAACCAAATTAAGGCTAAAACCTAATTTCTCAGGTGTCTTTAGTAATAAAAGTGAAGTATGGTGGTGGAAGCATCATCTGGAGTGTGTTAAAACTGCCAGTAAATACATTTGTAATTTTAAAAAGCATTCAGATTGATTGTACTGAATAAAAAAAAACATTTAAACATCTAAAGCACTGTTCTATCATTAGATTTGTCATTCACATCCTGTGTTGTTTATTTTTCTGGCCAGTCCTCAGAGCTTCCTCTTTCTGCAATTGAATGAGATTTACATGAGCAGTTATCATTGTCATTTTCTTTCCGCAGAGTATTGGGACTTTCTCCTAGATGGACACTCTCACTGTTATCGAGATTTAACCTGTGAAACAAGGGTCATTTTACAGTTGCATGTTCAAATACATTTCAAACAAATGAATGGAATAGTGTGAATATAGTAAAATAAAGAATGTAATGCAGGTGAGAAAAATCTATAAATTATATTAATGTAAACAGTAACATTTGCAAAGACAAAGGCATCTTAGGACCTTTAGTAGAGATAAACAGGCCTTGATGAGGAAAAAGAGAGAGTGGTCATGGGTTTCGTTTTTTCTCAGAATCTCAGTGTTGTTTCTCCCATTTAAGTATAACCAGGTCGACCCTGCTCAGCTTCTAAGAAGCACAGAGTGTCTGGTTGTCAGTGGGGTTTCTGAGCTGTATTGGACAGAAGCGTCTTCTGTTATGGTAATAGAATGAAAAGCTGACACTTCTATATCTATATATATACAGGCATTAAACTCAGAGAGAGAAAGCAAGGGGGAAACCTATTCACAAACTCTCTTTGTATTGTATTTCAATTTGATTTTTGATTTTGATATTCTTTGATGGCATGATGTGTCTGAAGGAGAGAATACACTACAGTATCTAAACTGTTACACCCCCAAATCCCATAAAGCATAATGTTTAAAGAACATATCACCTGCACCTGGTAGTAAGGTGTTTTTATACTCAGATTTAAAGTTAAATTTGATCTAAATACTAAGGCTCAGCACTTTCTGATTGTGTTTGATCATTTTAATTCACAAAATGTGGCACAGTAACTGTACTAGTGTTATATTTCGTTTCAGAATCATGATAAATGGTAATATTGCTCTGATTATTAATGTTGTTTGTTGCAGTTCCTGAAAAGTGCAGTTGCTATGGATATGAGCCGCTGCTGTACGCACTGTCGGCTGCAGCGGTTCTGCTGTTTGCATGTGTGCTGATCCTCGCTGGAGTTCACTGTGTGAGTACCAGTGTGTGTGGGTGTGATATAAGAGGGCTGACAGGGGGTCAGGGAAAGACAAACGACTAAAAACTTTACCCACAGAGGCAGAAAAAACATTCTATAATCAAACGCTTTCCAAAATTGTCAGAGATGCGACATCTTATTGTATTGCTCTATATAGTTAAAATACTAAAGTCTGTAGTTACACAGTCTGTAGTAGTGATGGGAAGTTCGGATCATTTTACCGACTCGGATCTTTGAGTCTCGTTCAGCAAAATGAACAAATCTTTTTGCGTGTCATCACGTTCATTTTGTTCATTTTACCAAAATATAATCAAAATGTTACGTGTTACTTCCCTAAATATCTACTGCTTAAACATACGTTGATCATACTACAAACGAGACAAAACTGTAATGCTATAAGAACAGAAAAGTTTCATTCATTGTTTACCTGTGTATTTAATTTATGATTCGCTCACCTCGTCTCTTATCTGACAAGTTTTCGGGTTTCAGTCGTTCATTCATCACCTGACAGCCCATTTAGCTAACTTATGCAGGCTTAGCCGGAAAGAAAATTGATTAGTTCATCTCTCGAATCTTCGGGTTTTAGACTCAATAATTCCAATACAGAAACTATTGGATGTAGCGCAAATGCGCATACGCGACTGATCGAATCACTCCACTAAACGACTCGTTGTTCCCGAGTAAAATTAATTATTCGTTCAAAATTCAAGAACGACCCATCACTAGTCTGTAGCAACACATTACAAAGGCTTAAATTACTGGTTTTGAAGAGACATGTCAGGACTGTCTTTGCTGACATTCACTGTGTGTTGATCATGAAAAAGGAACTTTTTAATATGCGCACACACACACACACACACACGCACACAAACACAAACACACACACAAACACAAACACAAACACACACACACACACACACACACACACACATATATTTGTTTGATGAAGTGTACAGGATACAGATAACTATGTTTTGGTTGAATGACCTAGTTTTTAGATGAACACAGCTTTACAGTGTGTGTAGGTGTGTGTGTGTGTGTCGCGGGTGAAATGTTACCACAGGAAGTATGTTTTTATCATTTGATCCATGAAGCAGGGTGTGTTCACACAGCAGCTGAGTTTTGAGTTGTTTCTTTACACCTTACACCTGGTTTATGTGTGTGTGTGTGTTTGTGTGTGTGTGTGAGCCCCACCCTAATGCCGTCTCCTCTCTCTTGCCTTCAGAGGAGGCCATCCAGCCCGCTGAAACCACAGCTTGTCCCCATCTATGAGGAGATGAATGGGGTGAGGACAGGCAACAGAAAAATGGGCAGATATCACCTGAGTGATCAGGAGGATGCCAACACGTCCATGTACGTCCGTCCGCACCAGGAGAACCCCTATGACCCTTCGCCCTCGGGGCCTGACCCCTACAGCATATAGCACCAGTGGTGCACTACATATAACTAAAGGCAATTTTTCCATAGGTGTACAGGAACTGTGCTGAACCTAAACTGTACTTTAGTGGTATGAAACTGATTTTCCAGTGAATTTCAGCCCTACAGTTAATGCCAGCTTGTCCCAAAACCCTACGGATGGAGTAAAATGAGCAGAACGTTTTCAGTCTCATTTGAGTTTTAAAAAATAGGAGACATAATGGGAGGTCAGTGAAGGTCAGAATGATGGTTGCTGGAGGAGAGGAACTGTAGTCTGGAAGACCAAGAAGGATCACTCTCAGTCATTCAAAAATATATTGCATTACCAAAGAAGGGTGCCCATTTTCTGTTGGACCTTTTTATTTTAAAGCATGTAAACTCCACTTATTATTTCTAAATCAATGTTTTTCCCCCTCATTTTTGCTATAATCTTTATTTACTGCTTAATTTAGAATTATTTTCCTCCCCTTGTGCATCTTGGTTTAGAAAAAATCCAGATAAAAATGTGATTAAAATTTTTTAATATGTTCATGCAAATACACATAAATGTTCTTTATTTGTCACATGCTTAGTCATACAAGTGCAACAGTGAAATGATTTCTCTGCCTTTAACCCATTCACTAAGTGAAGCAGGGGGCTGCCACCAATGAGGCACCCGGGGAGCTGTGTGAAGGAAGGATACCTTGCTAAAGGTTACCTCAGTGGTTGGGATTTGAACCCCAATCCTCTGATTGCAAGGCCAATGCCCTAAACACTAAACAATCCAGCTGTGTTATGTCTCACTAAATCGCAAACATGTATAGCACCCTCTACAATTCTTGGCACTCATAATAAAAATGTGTAAGAAACTTAAATTTTGTGAATAACAAAACAATGAAAAAAGGAGAAAATACAGCCCTTGATTTTAGTACATTATTCAGTAGGGGAAAAATCCCACCTTAGAAATATATTCTTTACATGAAGTCATGTGTGCCACAGTTAGGTTGGAGAATGCAGAGAAGATCTTTAACCATTTCTCATTGCACAGTTTCTCATCCAAAGTCCTGGATCCTGCATTATCTTTAGCATACCGCCATGTAAACTTTGGGATTTAGGTCTTGGGCAGTCCCAGGTCAATGTGAACCAAATCACTCCGTGTTGATTTGACCATATTTTGGATCATTATACTGCTGGAAGACCCAGTGTCTACCTATTTTCAATTTTCTGGCAGGGGCCACCAGATATTTATTTAAAATGTCCTGGTATTTCAACTTAAAAATGATATAATACAACATTTCTTCAGCTACATTCATTTAATAGGAATTGTTAAGTGCACCATTAGTTGTGGCACTGATGATTTAGTAAAAAATAATTAGTTCTAAATGATGGATATATTTGTTTTTATTTACTTGAGTTAAATCTTAGATTTGTGTTCAATTATTTTTTAGTTTGAGAATATGCTAGTCCAATAAAGAAAGTAGTTCGTACATTTAACTATTCTTTTCAGGGTGTGTGTGACAGAGTGAATACTCAGTATTAGCACCGTCTAACGCTGTCAGAGTATCAGCAATCTGTATGTGTTAATGGAACACAGCACAACCAAAGTCTGCAGGACGTGTTTATTTAAGCTTTGGAAAAGATGAAAAGAACAGGCTTTGTGACGTAGAGCTACACAAACACCTTGGCATGGTCCTCTGCTGGGAGGCCACTGAAACATGCAGATGGCCTTGGAAACATCATGATTACTTCTGGGAACTGTAGTCTCTTCCAGCTGCATGTGGGGCCACTCGGATCCCCCTTTACCCAAATGTAGTTGATGAGCCAAGATGGATTAGCTTATTTAGCCAAAAGGCTAATGTGGCTAACAGGTACCAGAAAACAGGGGGATGGTGCCAGAAACCACATAAATGAGTCAGTTTGGAATGAAATAACAACTTGAAACATTTAAGGAATCTCTTTGGGAAGTTTTGTACAAATATGCTAATTAGTTGGGTACAAGTTTCCATCACTATATAGTTCACCCAAAAATGAAAATTTGATGTTTATTTGCTTACCCCCAGGGCATCCAAGTCGAAGGTGACTTTGTTTCCAGAACACAAACGCAGAGTTTTAGCTGTAGCAGTCTGGTAGTCATTTAATGGAAGTTGATGGGCGTCAAACCTTTCAAAGTAAAATAAACATGCACAGCAAATCCAAATTACACCCTGTGGTTCGTGACGACACATTGATGTATTAAGACATGAAACGATCGGTTTTTGTAAGAAACTGAACAGTATTTATATAATTTTTACCTCTGATAGACGACCTTCTCGAGCCCGGAAGTGATCTGTTGCGTGAATACGTCACTCATTGTTTACACAGAGCAAAGAGATTCCGGTGTTTGCGTATCCTACGCCAAAGTGCGTACACAGGGGGCTCGAGACAGTCGTATATCAGATGTAAAAAATTATATAAATACTCTTCAGTTTCTCACAAAAAATGATCGTTTTGTGTCTTAAGATGTCATTGTGTAATTTGGATTTGTCTGTGCATGTTTTTTTTACTTTGAAAGGTTTGACGTCCATCCACTTTCATTAAATGACTACCAGACTGCCACGGCTAAAGCTAATAATCTGCGTTTGTCTTCTGCTGAGGAAACAAAGTCACCTTCAACTTGGATGCCCTGGGTGTAAGTAAATAAACAAAATTTTCAGTTTTGGGTGAACCTTCCATATTTTAATTAAATGTTTTAGTTCATCAACTACTCTTTCTGTGAACTGTCCCTTTAAATAGATCAGTTTTGTTTCCATGACAACAGACTGTAAGGTTGACAGATTAAAAAGCGACACAAATCACAAAACGCATTGCAGATCAATTAGCTAATAACTGAATACCTTTAAATGAGAAACTTACTCATAATTTCTCCTTCAGTTTGGTTGTCACTGCTTTACTGTAAACAGACAAGCTGAAAAAATAAGAGTATTGTGCAAAAGTCTTGAGCCACAACCCATTTCTTTGTTTTGAATGATCTTGTTTGTGCAAAAATACTATTTGCTGACTCACAAACTATCTTTGGCGTATTGATTCGATTAAATGAAAAAAAAAAATGGGAACAAGTGCTTTACTGTGACAGACTGCAAAGTGTTTAAAGATAAAAAGTATACTGATCAGTATACTGTATACTGGTCACTGATCACTGCCTGATCATCTGGAATCATCGACACCGGTTTAAGCCTTAAGTTAGGTGTTTTGTTATTCTTGAATGATTTATATGTAGGACACTGTGTGGCTTAACAAACTAAACTGGTCAGGTTCAGGGACTGTGAGTTTTTGAAAGTCCTGTGGCTGAAGACTACATAAAAAATACGAGAAAGTCTGGATATTTGGAAGCAAAATGTGACAAAATGAAGGGAACTCAAGACTTTTGCCCAATATATA